>JAUJYT010000772.1:0-15338 GCA_033996565.1 Nanhermannia nana
CCCTTGAGTCCAATTGGTATTAATGTTATTACACTTATTGCTATTTTTCTTCATAGAACTAGTTCTCCCTCGAATCCAATTCTTCCATTTAGTGCTATCTTTTCTGTTCAAACTGTTTTCATTATTAATACTAATATTCGCCAACTTTTGCTGATTAGAGGCGTTTATGTCTATCTTTTGATTCTCTTTCAAACTTGAAGTATGTGTTGTTGTCTTCAAACTTGAGATTATCTGCTTTTTAGTTCCTTTTATTGAAGACATTTCTGTTAAAATATGTTATATTTTATGAAACGAACTAATCTTATTCTTACTTTTTTGCTCCGTTTCTTTAGCTTTGACCACAACTGTTGTCTCTTTGAATTGAATGGGAATTTGTGAAACACCATAAATAATGAACGTATCAATAATTTTATTGATTAATAATAAAGAAGTGTATTGCAATGATTGACCGCCTTTCAGACATTGTACTGATGAACGCAATAAACCACTTAAATGAAGCGATAATTTCTGTTTAATTTCATTGTCAATAATTTTTTTCTCTTTTTTCTTCTTTAATTTCAATCCGACAGATGTTTCCGTCTCTTCTTCACATATGTCCTCAACGATTGTCTGTCCAGAAAAATATCATTAAAAGTAATGTAACAAAAAATCATTAGTTCGACAAAAAGAGAGTAAAACTTCAAAATGATTCTTATGATCAAAATTTAAATCATTAAAAAATTTAGAGTTAGTTTTTAATTGAAGCGATAAAACGAAGTCTAATTAAAATAATTAATGTTATAATGCATTGCAAAACTGATCCCATTAAAGCCTTCATATAATAAGCTTGTGTTGAAAGCCTTTCACATCGCATCAGTTTAATTGGCAGTTTTCAACATTGGTTTCTCTAATTAAATGTAATGCATTTACTATTTAATTATGGTTTTAAAAACTTTATTATGCTTTTCAGGTTTCAAAATAGTTTACCATTAATATTATATTCAAACCTTTTATTACATATCTAAATAAAAATGCGGAAACATTACGTCTAAATTGTTTTAAAGGGTATTAAAAATCATACTTTAAAGGAATGCCATTGTTTAACATAGAATTTCACAAATTGGTATTATTTTAATTTTAAATATTTATTCAAAAAATTAAAATTTTTATAAACTTATTAAATGTAAAATAATTCAGATTAAAAGGTTAAAAAACATGCTCAAGAAATTTATTTTTAATTTAAAAAAGTTAAATACTTAAAAATATAGGGTGTTTGATAAGTATAATTACCTGTAATAGTCTGTTCAGTAAACTGGCTAATGGTTTATGTAATTTGGAGCCATTATTATATGTTTCGCTGATAGAAATAATACTCAACAAATAATTTTGTAAATTTGATAATATGAAAGGCACACATTCCAAATTAGATCCCATCCTAATTAGCATTTGCATACAGGTCTCGGCACGAGTTAAATAATATAATTCATTTTTTTCTGTACCTATTAATAGAAATAGAAACAAAATTCTAATTAGTTTTTATTTACATTTTGTGTTTTCAAAAGAAACTCAATTAAGTCTTGAGATAGTTTTTAAAAATCGTATTAAAATGTGTTATGAAATTATAAATTGTATTTCTATACAATAAACCAATAACTTGATGAAATATTTAATTACTCATTTTTTAACTCAACATATTCTTTACTTTTTAAAAAGTTTAAACTTATCTAAAGTTAACTTTTAATTAAAAAAAACTGCAAGAAATTTATTATAGTGGAGTAAATTAGATGTCTTACAAGAAAGTGAAGGCATTTTGTTTTGTCCTTAAATTTATTTGACTCACTTCTAATTAGAGACTCAGGTCAGAGATTTAAAAAAATATTTGGAGATTCTTGAAAAACAAGAAAACACTTGACATTAAAGTTAAGGATTGTTTAACAATAAACTAGAGATCAAACAAAAATTAATATAATAGCAGTTGAATCGTTGAACAAACAAGATATCAAATTTTGAAACCTAAGCTATGAATAAATTTAAGATAATAAGAGTTCTTAATTGAAGAATAATAACTTAGTTTTTGAGAGCAGCTTTTCAGTTATCATTGATTTTTTGTGAAATGGTTATGGAATATTCTTAATCATGTGCACAGCTGAATACTAAATAATAAATAAATGTAAGCATAAATTTATTTTTTCAAAAATGAGTTATTAAACGTAGCACTTTCCATATATCTATTTAAATATTATTAAAAATGTTCTAATTAAAAGCCTATTTATATCTTAACTCTTTCAATTTTTTGAGATATTAGAGCCCTATTGTATTTAGCTTATCATTGATTGAGCTCTCTGTCATAAATAAAGATTTGATTCAGTTCTTGAGGTTTTATAGCCATTCAAATAATAAAATTGAAGAAAAGTTTAATTTGAAGGCGTATTAGATGAGGAATTCGGTAAATACTAGTAATGTGTCAGTTCCAATTTTCTATTTCAGTTCCAGAAAATCAGATTCAGTTCTCGGAACTGAATCAACACTAATTAATAAGAATACTTCTTTAGAAGAATTGGAGGGCAAATTGCATTGTTCACAATTTATCAGTTTTCCAAACATTTATTTCTTTTAAATTATTTGTTTTAACAAAATAGATAAATAATTATTAATTAATGATAATACTGTATTAGTGATCAAACATAAGAGGATTGTTTTTCAACTCATGTCAATTAGGAATTACAAGTATTTGAAATAGTACTAAATTTAATGCGAAAGCACTCAATAATATTTTCCATGAACTGTACGATAATTGTCTGCACATCACCTTTAATGACAGATGAAAACGAGGTATTAACTATTCAATTAATATTTTATAAGCTGTCCATATCATATACAATAATTGTATACAATACAAATTATTTAAATAAATACTCAATTTTATTTCATTTGAATTCAAGTTTTACTATTTAAATGATATATTGTTAAAAATGATCTAAATTTTCATATATTAATCCAAATATATCCGTCTATTTTGAATTCTTTCTAACCCAAAAGTCGAGAAATTAAGACTATATATGACCTTAACTTTAATGTTTTATTTTGAGAATAGAGCTTATGTCATAAATATAATGATTTATTCGAGGCCTTACATTCATTAATAATGAATCATTATAATAGGCGAAAATTTTATTAATTGTCAGGTATTTTACTGTTGACTTCTTGATAACATAAAGGACTCAACACAAATATTCTATATAAACAGACTCAAGAATTTAGGGAAGGATCAAATATTTATGGATGCCGTTCATTCAATATCATAATAATTTACTTAATATAATAAATACTGTATAACATTAGTTTAAGTCATAATATTTGGAATATCTGTATGTGATTTGCTTTAATTTATCTCAAAGCAAAGCAAATATAGTACAAATTTAACGTAAATCAAATCAAATTCTTACATCTGTATACTATATTTTTAAAAGCATATGCATTAAGTTTAATTAATACAGAGTTCAATCTATTTATTGAACTAAAGATAGTTAGATTAGTGTTCACATCGTTAGGTAAAGTCAAGAGTTTCTTGTGTTCATTTATTAAAAACTATACTTTCGGTAGACCCCAGAATTTTACCGGTCGTCAATAAACTTCTCAAATAAGGTCAAGGGTTAGGAATATGTTTAAAAAACTCCGAAACTAAATAGACTTCAACAAATTTTCTAAAATAAACAAAAATGTCAGAAACTATTAGTTTAAGGCAAAAGTCTCTTACATATTCTGAATCCTCGGTGTGATTTATATATAGAATCTAATTCACTCAAATCCTACTTAAGAAACGAGTAAAATGAAAAAATTATTGTCGTTCTAGCGATTGTCGGTCTAGTGAATCAGTTTCGTTATTAGTTAACTTAACCAACATTTCAATAGAATAAATAGTGTTATAATTTGAATCTCCTGTCACTGAAAATATTCTTATGTCATGAAAGACTTTTTCGGACATGACAGCAAGTAATAGGAGAGAAAGTTATTTAAAAGATGCATTTCTTCAGCACATACAGTGATACAGTATTCCCTATTTTAGCAACAAGTGCCCAGAAGGTTTTGCTAAAGTAAAGTTTCAATAAAATCCGATTATGGGTTAAAAATTTGCTCATAAAGCTGAACTCTAAAGATGATATTTTTGTTAAATTGATAATTCCCCTATTTATGCTTAATATTGTAATTTGATATTTTTAAAGAGTTTTGGTATAAAATATGAAATTTTGTAAATCGCTGCAGTACTTTCTGTATTAGTAGAATTTCTAAAATCAAAGTATTGTCTTTACTATGCTTGCATTGAGAATCTACACCTCGATGCATAAAAATTGAGAAAAGTTTTATAAAATTGATAAATTTCTTTTAGCATAGATCTAAGGTTCAGACCTATCATATGATATATCTTTTGAAAGATCTTTAATTTGACATAAAGTTGATATTGAAATAATTGATATGAAACAAAAGTCTGCTAAATTATAGTAACTAGTACATATTATCACTTTACTTGGAGCCTGTTCAAAGTCTCCAAGTCTTAATTTAGTGAAATTTTTGGGCAAATCTTGACTTAAAGATTTGTCGAAGAAGAAAAACATTCATTTGACAGGTCATAACATCAAGACTTAAATTGAAAAAAGTAGAAAAGTGTAGCACATGTCTAAAACACTTTGAGTGATTTTATTTGTTTACTCGATCCTCATTCAATCAATTTCAAAGTATTAATTATTCAAAATAGAATCAAAATATCAGAAAAAGGCTCTAATCTTAAGTATGACATCATAATAATCATGAAAATTACTAATCAAAAAATTATGTTTTTTAATTTAGCACTATTTTTAGCACTATTTTTAGACTTGATTTTAAGAAAATGGAAAGAGCAATAATAAAAAATAAATAACTTTTAAAGTGCACAAAATTAAATTATGCATTTTTTATGTGACAAATTAAAAACATTTGTTTTACTAATAATTTAGAAATCCTAATAAATTGGAAAATAGCAAAGATATGATGAAATACTTTCTCTCTTTTTGTGCATCGAGTCTTATTGCTGTAATCAGTGTTTTACTATAATCCTCTACTCAAGCATTATAGATCCAATAGAAGCTGCCCGTATTTAAAAAATCAATTCCTAAAATCCAGATTTGACTAATTTTTTACTTCCGGTAATTATATCACAAACACCATTAATCTTTACGAATCAGTTTTTTATTTAATAAGGAATCAATATATTGAGCGGTTATTAGCTCAATATGGGTTATATTGATTAACTCTTTAAATATTGATTTATACTCAAACTGTACTTAATATGCGAATCATTCGCATCCCGTTTTAGACTGATATGAGTGACGGTAACGAATATTTATTTATGTAAAAAGCAATTCCCTAGTCGTAAATTAATGTATATTTAAGATGAACTAAAGTCTAAATTGCAATTTATTAAAGAAAAAAGAAACAAATTTGAAATTTAGAAGTAACTTAATTTATGACTATCTTATGAATAATTTATTTAAAATACAACGTAATGCTTAATAATACATAAATTTAAAAATTTAATTAAAGTAAAAGAGACTTAAATCATACATTCATTCATACCCTGACTGCTGTTCTGCTGGCATTGATTTGGTTTGGCATTACTTTTGCCAATTTTAATAAAGGAAAAGGCATTGCCTGTTGTGTTGCTGTCATCGCCACTTTTCCTGCGACTCAAAAACCGTGTACTGATGTGATGCTCTTTGTTCGGTTGAGATGTTTGAGGAGAACTCTATAGATATCAGAATAAAGGGCAAAATGAATAAATTTATTATTAATAAGATTTCAGTCATTTAAATATAAGGCATATTTCATCCGAAAACACTTCTATAGTAAAATCGATTCTTTATTCTAACTTTAAGGTAAAAATTATTTAATTAATTAAGTTTTTTATATTGATTTTTTATTATCATTATTATTATTATATAATAAGTATTAGAAAGCATAACAGGTATCGTAAAATAAAGTACAATCAAATAGATAGAAGTTCTGTTGCCATGTGATGATAGCATGTATTTCCAACTGGTTTGTGAAGTGAAATGGAAATAATTTTTTCAGTTGCCTGAAGAATATGAGACAAGACATAAGTTGAAGTTCGCTTCAAAGAACATTGAAAGACAGGCTCAGAAATGGATTTTTTTGGTGGTATTGACACTCATTCTTAAACTTTTCAATGAGATCAGTATTTATATTACTTAATTCAAGTGGATTAAGGATTTTCTTGACTTTATCTTGATTTCAATCAAAAACATAACTGACTATAATCCTAACAGACTCTAACAAATTCTGAAGTGATCAAAAAGGAATAAATAGCTTTTATAAATACTTAACTCAAATATCAAAATAATGCATTGTATAGGATATCAAAGAAAAATTGCAACATTTTTTCACTAACATCAAGTGATAAAACCTATTCATAACATTTAAAACTGATTATAGAAATATCTGAGAAATATTAGTGAAAATTGTTTATCAATTAGTAAACAGATAGTAAAATTTCAAATTTTAATAGATTCAAAGTTATCGAAAGTTTTTATTCAACATCTAATTAATGAAGTAATAAAGAACTAAATGCATAGACTTATACTTCTAAACTATTTTACTTTCAACCCTAAAAAATACCTGTAGTCTTAATCCCTTTAAAGTTTTGTTTGATATCACTATAGAATTGAGCGAATACTTATATAATGAGTAGTTGTGTAATAAATAAAATGTAAATTATTAACTGTGTCATAAAAGCAAAACGTTTTATCACAAAATGTTAGGCAAGAATTACTGTAAAAGTAGACAATAAATAATTTAAGCAGAGATTTTAAAATGCTATCAATTACTTGAATCTAAATTAGATGCTGACATATGTTTAGATTGACTGAAGCGAACATCAGTTTCACATCACATTCATTAAGGTTAAAGAGGAATGTAATCGACTGTTTTTCAACTTGTTTCAAGATCTAACTGCTGAGTAATGAACAATAGCAGAACTTTCAATTTGATAACGTATTGCTTTTTTGCTTATTATTTCGTGATATTGTACTCCATTAGACTTCAAATTACTCTCTTTGACCACTTGTTTACTTTGCAATAATGGCCGACTTAAATGTCATTAATGTACAGAAATATGTAGTTAATAAAAACTAAAACTATTCGTCCAAAGAGAAAGACTCAATAGAATAGAAATATTCTTTACTAATAAAAGCAATTCATTTGACAAAAAATTCATTGTTAGAAAAATTTATTAAAAATATATAGTGAATGCTGTTTTCGGCGTTGGTACAATTTTGTCGAATATTTACATCGAATTTTTAATTTCATTGAGCGCAAATCGAAAGCTACACCGAATAAACCGATGTATTTGAGTTATTTAGTTGAAATTTTATAGTATAAACTTAAAAAAATTCTATCATAATGTATCAGCAAATTATCAAAGTTCAACTGTATCTAACACATTAACTCTGATATCCATAGACTCGAAAAATCCGAGCCTGAACCTGAGCTTAGCGAGCATAGGCTCGAAAAGCTTAAAGCCTAAGCCTAGAGTTAAAACCCAGAACCTAAAACTGAGCCTGGAACTTGTGAGCTTCCATATCTAACAATTATATACAGTTGGGTACCAATAAATTTTGTTAGGGTGCGACAGAGTAAAAATGGAGATATGACATTTTATAAATTGCTACACTTAAAGTATTAATTAAATTAAATTTTGTGTTTGACACGCTTCAAAATATTATTTTTTTTATAAGTTAAAAATTTTAGGATATGGCTAACAGTTTGAAATATAAAAAAAGATTTAGTGGTATGTGTCAAACGTTATATTTATATTGAGTTTCTTCAAAACATTTATCGCTTCAATGCTTTCTCTTTGGATTTCTTAAAAGATTTGGCCTTTTATATGATCGCATATCAATGCAATAATAAGAAATGTGACACTAAAAGGATATAGAAGTTTATGAAGACTCAAATATAAGTTACTGTGAAGTGATTGTGATATGAAACGGGTGACCAAACTCTCAAACTCATAATGATTTTCTCTATAAAATGTGTGACATTACTGTATATAATATTAGACAGAGAAAGCATTGTTGTCAAACAGACCATAAAAATATTTTGAGAGTTTTAAAGCAATAGATGTTATTCAAAATATAGCATTAAATTGAATATAAAACAAAACTTTATTCATACTAACAATTGATTTGCAATATAACGCTTTGCAAATTACATTCTTTATAATAATAGTTTTAAATAAATGCTTTAAATTGAAGAGTTCAACATTAATTATGATTTTGCAATCGTTTATAAATTTTAAATCAAGTTACTATTCATCTTATTATTACTTTTATTATTTCTTATAAGTGTACAATAATTTGCATTTTATGGGTCGGTCACCTTATTTGTGATCAATTCGAATGCGTGAACAACAAAGAAATAAAGATAAAAAATACTGAGTTTAACGAAACGGAATATTTGGGACTGAGTCACGTTTTCAAGTAATGTCTTGTAGTTATGAATAAGTGTTCAAAGTATTAAATTCTAAAGAATATTACAGTTTTTATATAAGGAAAACATTTACAAATACCGCATAAAATGATTTATTTTTTGAACGCATTCTTGTATTCTTTGACTACATATTCAAGTAATTAATATTAAAGACATAAAGAAATTAAAACAATTAATTGTAAATCTACGACATATATCAGATTTAACTTAAAATTTTAAGTTTACAAAAATAATTATTTATAAATATTTATTTTCATCAATTATGGTCATTAAACATTTGGAAACATTAAAACTCAATGAGAAACACAATATTATTTTGAAAAATAGCTTAAAATTAAAAAAATTTGAATGAAAAATCTTTTTAATAAAAAAATATATTAAGAGATTATTGATCGCAAAATAATATATTTAAGTTAAAAAGTATATGTTATTTAATGGATTGAACAATTTTTAATAAAGGAATACTTTAATCAAAATACAGAGTTATCGGTTAAGCTTTACTTTTTTAATATGAGCCAATCTAATGAGATCTAATCTAAATTATTTGTCAGATATTACAAATTCATAGCAACAATGTATTTAAAGACGTGTATTCCTTATGTTTTGATTGTATAATATATTAAATTACACTTAATCTCTATATTGGTTGTGAAGACACAAATATTTATGAATATTTGTAAACTTTTTTAATCAAAATGAATGAAATAAAGAAAGAAATACTTTGAAAACAGTTTTGATCATTGAATGTTTGATTCAACAATATCATTCAACAATACAGTATATCATTCAACAATACAGTATATCATCATTAACTCATGTATTTCGATAGCTATTAGAGATTGAAAGTTGCGTTAACTTTCATTAAAATTTAAGAGAAATTACTTATTGTTTCAAAATATTTGGTTCTAAAGTATCCACAAATAGAACTAATGCCGTAGAATATATCAATTTCCACCACAAAGAGAGGCCTTACTATAAACAAACTTTAAATGAAGAAAAATTGAAACTTTTCCTTTTTTTATTTGTCTATTATGGTTAAACTGTTATTTTGCCTGGTATTTCAGTACTTCGTTACAGTTGGCATATTGCCAATGGCAACATTAGCAGATAGTATAACATTTGGACACGTGTCCAGTACTGCTACACCGTAATCTGTTCGACATCATGCAACCAAACTAATTATTATAGAAGTAGATTAAGTTTGGTTGCATTATGTGGAGCACATTTCGGGACCTTTCTCTTTATTTCATTTAAGTTTAATACTAATATACACTTATTGTTCTCAAACTTCTACCTTAATAGATAGTAAGAGGTGTCTCAATAAAAAAAATTGCCGCAGTCTTCGTAACTATTATGAAGCTATTATAAAAATATTATACAAGTATAACATGATTGTCACAAAAATTTCAATAATTATTAAAATAGAAATAAATACAATTAGAATAACCGTTAATATATTAATATTCAAAGTTGTTGGCAATTATTAGTACAGTAGACCCTCGTTATAATAAGCTATTAAATACGAGAAAATCCATTGACTATAACGAGATTTCATTATATACCGAGTAACTAAAAAATGATTAAAATAAGATTTTCAATTCATTTATTGACAAAAATTGCTATAAAGTTAAGCAATTTAGCATTCTTTCGAATATTAAAGTTATTTTTAAAATATTTTTCAATTGATTCATTCAATTCACTATAGAAATTAAAAGTAAATAATAGTCAGATTAAGGTAAAGCTTACGGGTTAGTCTCTCAAAACTATATTTGTTGTGAAACTTAAACTGTTAATTAAGGCCGTTTAACAAATCAAATCATATTAAATTATTCTTTAATGGTTTGGTTCAATAAAATGGGTTAATGTATTATATAAATTATCAAAATAAGTTAGACCCTTATTTTAGCAAATGGTCGGTGCACAGAGAAGTTTTTGCTAAAATGAGACTATCTGTTAAAAATTGTATATACAGTTATAAATTTATATAAATTCTGTGCTATCGTTATAAGGAAAAGAGCAGTAAATCTAATATATATTACGAATTATTTTAAAATAATACTTTATTTTTGAAAGAAAGCTCATTATTGTAATTTATTTTTGGTATTTTATATAAATCATGTACTAGTATTAAATTTATTTGCTTTTTATTCATTATATCGAAAGTGGAAAATCTTATTTTGATGAAAAAGCGTTCATTAAACTGTATCAGGATATTGATTATATCCGACTTTATTCTAACGAGAGTATACTGTAATTGAGAGCAAAATTGAATTGAGTTAATAATAGACAAATAGAGAAACACACAGAGAAACACACAGAGAAACACACAGAGAAACACACACTTGAAATTTTTTTTAAGAAAAAAGTTAAATATAAAAATAGAATTAAATTTGGAAGAAAGAAGAAAAAGAAATATGACTTACGAGTGTAGTTTCTTCTTCCTGAGCAGCAAACGATTGTGCAATACTATCGCCTGCAATACTTTTTTTATAGCCGCAAACACTTCCACCAAAAACATCACTTTGAACAGAGTCATGATTAGAGTTTGTCTGTCCATCACATGATTTGACGGACACATTATCAAAACATATATAAACATCTTTTTGTTTGTTCAAAATATTGTGACTATTCTTAATCTGAAACTTTTTCTTAATACCAGAACCGGTATTATTATTACTATAAGTCTTTATATCAGAAGCACTTTTAGTATTGTTCGCACAAACCGGCAAATGATTAGAGCTATTAATGCCACTACTTATCGAACAAATGTCATAATCATCAGCAATACTATGAACACGTTTACCCGCACTGCTAATTGTGTTATTTGCTGTAACGGTATTGTTAGTGTTGAGGTTAGTGTTGAAGTTAGTGTTGAAATTAGTTAAATTAATGTTACTATTATTCATATTATTACTATTACTATTGATAAGATTATTATTAGTACTTTGTTTTGGTACGATTTGCGTGAAAGCATTATCAATAATAAATTTTTGCAATTGTAAAATATCATGAGTAATATCATCGCTAACTAATTGAAAGGGAGCTATCGATTGCTTATTCTTCAATGAAATTTTGGCACCATTTTGAATCAGCAATTGGAGACACGACCGAGATATGTGTTCTTGACATAAGCATATATGCAGAGGAGTCACACCATACCTATCACACACATTCACGTGAGCACCATATTTGATGAGTTCCCGAAGAATCGCAGAATTATTGAGTGCCACACATAAGAAAATTGGTGGCAAACTAAATAAGTTCTCGCGCGTATATTCTTCATCGTAAGCAATTGGATTGCCATCAGTAGTGGTGTGCACGACCTTGACCTCAGGCCACATGTCAGCGCGCAATCGAATCATTTTAGTTGGTGTCGAAAAGCGACCAATACTTGATAATTCACTGTTTATAGAACTGGGACTTGAATTAAGTGCGAAATAAATAGAGTGTCCGGCGTTTAGAGAGACACCACTTGCGTGACCGGACGGGCCCGCCATTGGGCTCAATAGCTTTGGACTATTAGTAGAACGTATTGATGGGGTTCTTATTAACGGTTCCCGACTTGAAGAACTGATTAGATTTAAATTATTGATTGTTAGTCTGTCATTATTAGCACTCATTGGAGCACAACTTTCATCACTGGTATGACTACTTCTCCGCCACGGATCCATACTGTAGGGAATAACTCCGGCCTCGTTTGCGTCGATCCCATGCTTGAGCAGCAATAGTGTCACATCATATGAGTTGTTCTCAATCGCCAGATGTAATGAATTGGTGAAAATGGATGGCGACTCACCTCCTCTTTCGTCAGTAGAACCTGACTCTCGTCTCTCAATGTTATTATTGCCTAAAAATCTATCGATCATTGACTGACTTTTAAGCAAAGATTTATTATTATTATCGCATTCCTGACTCTGTGATCGATGTGATCCGTGACTTACTTTTTCGAGAATACTTTCATTGTTATGTAAATTATTGACATTATATCTGTTGGTGTGATGTAAGTCAAGCATTCGTCGCACAAATCTGGTGTCGTTATGTCTTATGGCTCTCTCCAATTGTTCCGCTTCTATCGTCAAGTCATTGATAGAAGAGGCGAGACTGCCATGAAGTGAATTAAATGATGGGCTCGGAGCTAACGTTCCCATTGGAACAGAACTATGGCCTAAACTATTAGCGCCATTAAAATTAACACTAAGACTTGTGGGCAAATGCAGTGGCGTTTGTTGGTTCAGTTGAAATGCACTTATGGAAGACTCGGCCATATTATCACTTGAAGATGCCTTAGATATTGTGTCCGCGGGTGATATCGAAAACTCCGGAGGAACGGGAGCACTGACTGATAGCTGTGATGCAAATAAAGTTTTGGGTCGGCTTAGAGTCTGAAAGCCATAGCTATCAGACATGTCGTTTTGATCCGCTTTTTCCGATAGATTATTATTATTTATATGGTCTTCATCTATAGTCACACAAACCGGTGATTCTTTCTTATAGAATGATTGATCAGAAAAAGGCACAAAAGCATTGGCATTAATACTTGCAGAAGATTGTTCGGCAATAATTAAATTTTTATCATTACTTTCATGAGAATCACCTGTTTTATCAATTATGCACAAATCGTCTGAAAAAGAATGCTTTTTATAACCAATGAATTGCGTCGAAAGCCTATCATTAAATGGCAATTGTTTGTCAATTTGGTCGCCAATAATGGGTTCTACTGTTGGCCGTAATGTCGATAATACTCTCGTGGATTCTGTGCTCGATTTGTGTTTAGTGACTGTCATCTAAAGAAATAGAATGGAACCCAATGTTAGCAAAAACGAAAAGACATAGTCATCAATAATGTAGTGCTTTAGCGGTCGTCGAGTTTTAAGGTAAGAGCAAAACAATCTCTAATAATGTGAATGACTGTCAGAAGCACTGGCCTATAGTAATATACTGTCAAATACAGTTACAGATAAAAGTTTCAGATATATACGTATATATACAATAAAACACCCTTTATTCGCAACTATTATCGCGAACTATTATAAATTAATTTATAATCTCATTATTTAATTCATTTTCACAATTATTGTTAATATAATTAAATTACAGTTTTATTTGGGATAATATTCAAATCTAATCAAATTAATAGTTATTAAACATTTTTAGATCATATTCTCAAAAAGCTTATCAATAAAAAAAAGTTCAACAAGTACTGTACTGTTAGTACCGGTTAGTACAGTATCATTACCTAAATTTTACAATTTTCAAAGGAAAAAGTGATAAACAATTTTGAAATATAAGAGAAAAATTTAGGATATCTCTAGGTATAAACCCACTCTTATCAAATACTGCTTTTGGTTTTTTATAAGGATTCTTCAAATCTAAACGAATCAATTTGATATATCGTAACTGGTAATACAATTTCACTTCATTTTCAATTAATCTAAAAATTATTTTCAACTCATTTTCATTTTACCTACAGAAGGAAAACAGGATTAAAAAAAAGGGTCAGCTTGACAAAAAAGATTCCTATAACTACCTGTAATTCTTCATTTCAAGACAAAAGGTTATACGAATGATAAACTCTATAACTTATTTAAGGTAATTATATAGATATAGGATAGTGATGGAAATTTCGCTCCCACTCCCTTAGTATGGGACTGGGATTGCAAATAATTGTGTGATTTGGATTAAGTCTCAAGTCATGAGATGAGATTGTTTGGGATTGGGGTTTATCGGCAAAATAGTTGGACATTAAATATATGAAAAATAAAATTCTTGTTAAATTGTGAATACTTTTTGGATAGAAACTGAGTTTTTTTAATAAACTTATCGCAAAAAACTATTTAAGAGATATTACTGTATGTCAAATAACGCAGTGTTGACCATTAGAGTCGATCAGATGAGAAATAGTGAGAAAAACAACTAAACTTCGCTACAGAAAGTTAACTTAGTTTTTAAGGTAAGTAAAAATGATATTGAATGAGATTTACAGGTGCAGTGCTGTTGAATATCTTATTTGTCTTTTTTGTTAGTTTTAGTTCAACTTATATTAACTGAAAATAGTTGAAGAGATGAGATATAAGGAGAAGACCCTTAAACCAAATTTAAGTTTTCTTTTTATCTCAAAATATTCTTATTTGGATTTATAAAACTATTGAAATTTCAATCATAAAAGTATTGTTCTGTAGTGTTTCCCAAACTGTGATAACACTATCACTAAAAGTTAAGTACTCCGCACTTTATTAGGAAAATAGAATTTTTAAATATTTGAAATAAAATTATAAAATTGACGTTCAGTTAAGAGAAAGAAATAACTGCCTATAATTAATTAAATGTTTAATTGTAAAAACTTAAAAAATTTGGGGTATTTTTTATAAATTTTAATATGACGAGTCAATATCGAAGAGATTTTTGCACTTTCAAGAAACACCTTTTAATTTGTTGAATTTATTGTGAAGATGTGATGAAGATTAATAAAAATAGTGCCAATATTAAGTGTTTTCTGTGTTACGCAAACATCTACAGTAACTGTATTCTCATAAATAGAGCAAAGGTCTACTGAGAAATTTAGTGGTACATTATATACTCGTTATAGTAAAAGTTCGGAACAGGCGTTGCCTTTACTATAACGGGGTTTCACTATAAACAAACACAAGATAAACAGATAAAAGTTATATAGTTATATAACTTTTCACTGGTTTTCATAACGATGTTAAACTGTACCTGATTTAAAGATGTCCACTGCTATACAATACAATGTTATATTCAAAGAATGAAACATAAATAATATCCTATTTATATATATATTTTAAGCTAAACTCTTAATA
>JAUJYT010000773.1:0-15336 GCA_033996565.1 Nanhermannia nana
TGGTTAATTATTTACAGTTTTAAAAGTAATAAAGTAATTTCAAGATTCCGAGCCCAATCATTAAAACTAAATTCATCACGCGGACCACCGAAAATGTTCTCGCGGGCCACTCGGTGGTCCGCGGACCACCAGTTCTGCACCCCTGCACTAAAGTATATATGTTAAAAGTGTAAGAAATAATTTACTTATATATTAATTATTAATAAAGCTGCAACTAGTTCGTACTTTTGCGACCCAAACCAACACAAACCTTTATGGCTTTGACCCAAACCAACCCAAACTAGAACTTTTTCAGTCAACCCAAACCCAACCCAACCCAGAAGACTATAATCAATTTCAATAAATTTTTTATTCGAAAATTACAAATGTGTGAGGCTTTAAATAGCAGTCAGTCTTAAACATGTGTCAGGCTTTAAACAGGTGTCAGGTGTTCAAAATATAGGTGTCTTCCTATTTCGCTGTTTCATTATTTTAAAACTATAATTATATAGTTATATAATCACAAACATACAGACAAGCAGACAGACTACTAGCGGTCCTATTGCTTCTTAACTTATATAACTCCATGATTTCAAATGTAGATATTATTAAATTTCTTTATAAGTAAGTTTGGTGCCACGTAATTCGCGACCCAACGTATTATTAGTTAGGTTGGTTTATCATTTTCGTGGGCGGCGGCGGTAGCCGCCTCCAAGGGGAAAGCTAGAATTCTTGTTTAAAATAATTTTACACACGCTGTAAATATAACGCGCGGACAGCGAAATAGGAATACAGCGAAATGGGAAACAGCCAAACGGGAAACAGCGAAATAGGGTACTATCAAAATATATTAGTTTTCAGTTTAATTTATTCAAATTATAATTTCAGGATAAATCTCACCAAAATAAGAATCAAATGGGTTTGGGTTTGGGTTGACAAAAGTCAAACCAACTTCAAAGTTTTAATATCTACCCAAAACCAACCCAAACCATTTGAAATTTTAAAATCTCGGCCCAAACCAACCCGAACCGTTTGGAACCCAAACCAGTTGCAGCTTTAATTATTAATACAGTTTTGATTATTATATTGAATGTAGAAAAACCTCAGTGAATGTGAACATTGAATCAACAAATGGAGTTGGAGTGGACATGGAATTAAAATTTTAATTATTGTAAATACGCTTTTTAAAAGTCAAAATGCTATTGAATATAATCATATTTAAAAACATGTTTACGGTGTGGGAGTTATAGTCCAACCAGTAGTTACTACTAGGGATCGAACTTAGGAAAATTTTTATATCCGATCGGAACTGAACCAAAAAATTTTTTTATCCGAACCGAAACGCTCGGTTCGGTTCGGGTCGGATACTTAGTTGGACCACTAGTTACTACTACATTGGTGCCTAAAATCGCTTTTTCATGCCTGTGCATGACTCTAAACCTTAAGTAATGAAATTTTACTATAAATAACTTATAATTAAAATATTAACATTAATTCACATATAATAAGTTACTGTATAATAATAATGATGATAATAAATTATATTAAAGTAATTGCAAATTGCGTTTTCTTTGCTGTCAGTTTGGTCAGGGCTTCCATTTTCATAATTAAATTCAAACAAATTAAGTTCAAATTTCATTTTACAACAAATAAATCGAAAAACAGAGGGCAAAGACATTATAAAATTGTATTTAAAGTTTGGAAAAATTGATGAACACGTAATTGCTTTGCTTTCTGTCTAATGAAAATTTAAAATTCTACTAAAGATTAATGACCTTTAATGACCTTTAAGGACATTTAGTAAATGGAAAGAACATTCCACTAATAAATATCTATTGAAATAGTGAGACATCAAATATTATAAGTTTTCCCAATAACTTAATCTAAAGCTAAGCTAAAACTAGAGATAATGATGAAGGTTGTGGTCAAATAAGACTACTTTGTATTTTACTGTACAGCAAATTATTATAGCATTAGAGCTTATGGTGTTCTTTATGTTCAAAGTGTAATTTTAAAAATCAATATTTTAATTATCAATCTTTTAAAATTGGTTTTAATTAAATTATTGAGAACTTCAAAAAACGAAATGTTATAAATATTTAAAAATAATTGCTATTAATATTAATAAACTTAAAATATTAAAAAGCCTTAAAGTGAAAAAAAAGAGTTTTAAAACTTTTTGTAAGTCTGCCGAACGAACGGAACAAACATTTAATTCCTAACTGCTATTGAGGATAAGCAACTTATGTTTGTTATAAATAATTGAAAAACTACTAAAACTATTTTGTAATAATTGCTTTAAATCAAATCATTTAGAGATAACTGTAAGCCATTGTTCTCAGTGTCAATCAAAAGGAAGCAGAGCTGTCTCACAGACAAAAATATTGAAATCAAAAAAGTTCATCGCTTTGTAAACCACTCGAAACGATAAATGAATTATAAAAATACATTTACAGCAAAGCAAAAAACTAATTATTATTTTTTTTATTTTTGGGTAAAATAAATCATTACTAATAGGTTTGCATTGCATTGCATTGGGATGTTCTCTAAGATGAGAGAATATTTCAAATGATATAAATATAAATCTGAAATGTATTAAAATTACAGATTTAGTCAAATAAAAGTCAACTTTAATCAAACTTTTATTAGTAATAAACTGAAGCGTAAACACAAATAGCGATTGTCTGAGACATACTATATATGAGATACTGGTTATGGATAAAAGTTGTTTAGTATATGTCATAAGCAGTACTGTAACAGCATTTGGACTCTTCCAGTGTTAAAGCGAATAATATGTTAAATTGAATGTATGCAGTATTTGTTGCTGAGGCCATAGCATAGCACAGCATAGACTCCAATAGCATCTGAGCCAATGCTATACCTCTACTATCCTTCAAGTTTTCACTTTTAGTTTTTGTTCCGTTCATTCGTTCTCTCCTTTGACTCACATTTGACTCAAACTAATAATTACTCTGTTATTAAACTTATCATTAATTTAATATTATATTACAATTACTTTCAATCTCTATATCAATTATAATAATAAGGATCGTGAGAATCGATTGAATTACAAGAATGTCTGCATTTGTCAACAGCGATGCCGAGAGAAGAAAACAGATCAGCGTTCGGGGCATTGCCGACGGTTTGGACCTTTTTCTTACATTATTTTATGCTCTTTTTTATAATTTATTTTATTTTTCAATTTAAATATATTCTTTTCAATGCTTTGCTTTAAACTCAATTTTATTGGTTTTTTTTGTTTTGATTGACTTTTTATTACAATAAGTGTATAATTTTAATGCAAAACAAATGAAACGTTTTTTAAATAAACAGTTGGAAATGTGACTGAAGTGAAGAAGTCGTTTAACCGTCATTTACACTACACGTTAGTAAAGGACCGAAATGTGTCGACCACTCGGGACTATTACTTCGCTTTAGCGCACACAGTGTGGGATCATTTGGTCTCGCGTTGGATTCGTACGCAACAGAACTACTATGAAAAAGACCCAAAAGTAAGCCTAACTCTATAGCATTGAGAATAAAATTAACGCATTTTTCTATTCAAAAAACAAGATTTTTTGAATAGAGAATTAGTTTTTGCTGTTTTGCAGTTTTCTATTCTAATAGTTAACAAGTATTTGAAATATTAATATATGAATAACCGGTCCTTGAAGTGAGTCATAGCCTTGCTCTTCGTTAAACAGATAAATGTCTTAATCTTTTAGTTGTGATACTAGTTATCTGTAATCTTCACCCAAAATATTCCAATAGAGTTGTGTTAACTTAAACTCAGTAAAACTTTATCTCAATGTTCAGCGCGTTTACTATCTGTCACTGGAGTACTATATCGGACGTCAATTGACAAACACAATGATCAACATTGATATGCAGAGCGCATGTGATGAAGCGTTATATCAATTGGGACTCGATATCGAAGAATTGGAAGAACTCGAAATGGACGCCGGGCTCGGCAATGGAGGTCTCGGACGTCTGGCCGCTTGTTTTCTTGACTCTATGGCCACTCTCGGCATTGCTGGCTATGGGTATGGACTTCGATATGAATACGGAATATTTGAGCAGAGAATCAGAAACTGTGAACAAGTGGAAGAACCGGACGACTGGTTACGATTCGGTAATCCGTGGGAGAAAGCGAGGCCCGAATATCTACTGCCCGTCAACTTTTACGGCAGAGTTGAGAACACAGACAAAGGCGCCAAATGGGTCGACACTTTGACTATATATGCGATGCCATACGACAGTCCAGTCCCCGGCTATCGCAATAATGTGGTCAACACTATGAGGTTATGGAGCGCTAAATCTCCCAATCATTTCAATCTAAAGTTCTTTAATAACGGAGATTATATCCAAGCAGTTCTTGACAGAAACACTGCTGAGAACATAACCCGTGTTTTGTATCCAAACGATAACGTATTTGAAGGCAGAGAATTGCGACTTAAACAGGAATACTTTATGGTCGCGGCCACTCTTCAAGACATTATTCGTCGCTATAAATCATCTAAGTTTGGCTCTAAAGAACACGTCAGGAATTCTTTCGATGCATTTCCGGACAAAGGTTGTCAACGAATTATATTAATATTAATGAATTGAGTAAAGAATTTAAATAACTGTTCAATGTTTGACTCTTACAGTTGCCATTCAGCTCAATGACACCCATCCGGCTCTGGCTATACCAGAACTAATGCGCATTCTGGTCGATATTGAAGGCTTGACTTGGGATAAAGCGTGGGATATCACAGTGCGAACGTGTGCTTACACTAATCACACTGTTCTGCCCGAAGCATTAGAGCGTTGGCCGTGTGGTCTTCTCGAATATGTTCTTCCGCGTCATTTGCAGATAATATATGAAATAAATTTAAAGCATTTACAAAAAGTGACAAAACTATTTCCGGGAGATATGGAAAAGCTCAGAAAGATGTCTCTAGTAGAAGAAGAGCCCGAAAAGAAAGTTAATATGGCTAATCTGGCTATTGTCGGCTCACATTCTGTTAATGGTCTGTTTTTTTTATTCAATTGTTCTCTTGATTAACAACTATTACATTATATGTGTTCTCACAGGTGTTGCGTTCATTCACTCGGAGATCATCAAAAAAGATATTTTCAGAGACTTTTATGAGATGACACCTGAAAAGTTCAATAACAAGACAAATGGCATAACTCCCAGACGTTGGCTCGTGTTATGCAATCCCGGACTGTCTGATCTGATCGCTGACAAAATAGGCGAAGACTGGATCGTGCATTTGGAACAACTGACAAAACTGAAGCCTTTAATAAATGATCCGACTTTTATTCGTGCGGTGCATACAGTCAAACAGGAAAATAAGATGAGACTCGCGGACCTGCTTTACAAAGAGTATGGCATTCAAGTGAACACATCGTCTATGTATGACATTCAAGTGAAGCGCATTCATGAATATAAGCGTCAATTACTTAACTGTCTTCATATGATAACACTTTACAATCGTATTAAACGCGACCCAACCATTACGTTCGTTCCGCGAACTATTATGGTATGTGTGGACACAAACAGTAAGTCTGGTCACAGAACAAAAGCTAAAAGAGTGTCTCATTTAAATAGGTTGGAGGTAAAGCTGCGCCCGGATATCACATAGCAAAGCAAATAATAAGACTCATTTGTCATGTGGCGCAAGTTGTTAATAATGACCCCATTGTAGGCGATAGACTCAAAATTATTTATCTCGAAAACTATCGCGTTTCCTATGCAGAGAAGATCATACCTGCGGCTGATCTGAGTCAACAAATATCAACGGCTGGAACTGAAGCGTCTGGAACTGGAAATATGAAATTTATGGCAAGTTTTACAATTAAATTATTATTATTTTTATCTTTTCATTTCAAACTATTTGAATAGCTTAACGGCGCGCTCACTATTGGAACTCTTGACGGCGCAAATGTGGAAATGATGGAAGAAATGGGCGCTGAAAATATCTTCATTTTCGGCATGAATGAGGACGAAGTTCTTGCTCTTCAACGCAAAGGATATAATGCTCACGATTACTATAATAAGAATGCAGAGCTTCGAAATGCGATCGACCAAATCAATAATGGTTTCTTCAGTCCCAACAATCCGGACCTTTTCAAAGATGTAGTTAACGTTCTACTTAATCACGACCGCTTCTTAGTATTAGCTGATTATGACGACTATATCAAGTGCCAGGAAAAGGTCTCCGACATGTTCACTGTGAGTACTTCTATATTCAATTACACAATTCCTATCACAACTCCAATAATCGATTAATTAATTGTAAATCTAATGTCAAACTAGAATCCGGAGGAGTGGACAAAAATGGCGATTTTGAATATCGCTTCTTCGGGAAAGTTCTCAAGCGATCGAACTATTTGCGAATATGCGAGAGATATTTGGAATGTAGAGCCCAGTTGGGAGAAACTGCCCGCACCTCATGAGCCAAAGGATACCGAAGAGAAAACTTCAGTACAAACGAATGGGACTCCAAAGGCTACTACAACTACAAAACCTGCCAAACCATTGAAAGCATGAATTTATTGTTAAGAACATAAGTTTTAAAGTGTTATTTGTTGTAAAGTTAGCCATTATTTTAGGCCAATATTAAATATATTAAATTTATCAAATTTTAACTTTAATTAACTTAATAATTATAGTTCTAATTAATTGATTATAGACTTGAATCAGACAATGCTCTCTCTATTGATGTTTATATTGAATTTTATTGAATGAAAAGTACCGGTAGTTCATGAATATAATGTTCTTTAATTCTAATTTATTGATCAATTGATGGATAAAATTTGTGAACTCTATTAATAAATGTATTCTCAATAGAATAAAATTAATTGAAATGTTAATTGGCTTCTTGTTGTTCATTATCTGCTTCTATTGATTTGTCTTCAAGTAAAGCCGCTCTTTTAGCAGCAATTCTTTGTTTTTCTCTAACGGTAACAAAACTGTCTAACTGTCCATATTTGGCAATAAGATTGACTCTGACTCGATCTCTGCTTCTGGTGTAATGCCATTGCTTGATGTATGTCTGCCAGCTTGGAAGCCTTGTATAGAAGGCTGGCTTTTGTATGGTTTGTGCCCTCACTTTTCCGTCGTGTAAATACATATGAAAGTCTAGAACTTCGTCAGGACCGATCTCATCGTCAGTTCTGCACCGACCAGATGGTGACGCCCTAACCACGGGGTAATTATCTCTATCTTCTCGAAATTCTACGACATGTAAACCTTTTTCATCAGCCATTTGTTGAAATGATTTTTGATGAATGAGTCCCAGAAAGAAAGCTCGCGTCAGGTTTAAGATATTCTTTTCCGCGCCTTCGACTTTGCAGTGAATATCAGTTATACCGAGAGCTTCACAAACGCCTCGAATACATCGGCGAGCCTTTAGTCCATAGCCTTTTGGCATCTTTTGAACGTAAACATGTGTACAACCAAAGCGAGAATGAAAGTCATGCAGAACAGTGTGTCCTTCGTCTAACTCAATATAACGCAGCCGTTGTCCCGCTTTATTCTTAGACTTCTTGAGTGCAGTTCTGCCATCTCTGGCCTTTCCCACTGCAAACCCGGCCAAACCGTTCTTATTGCCGGTGACTGTCAGGACAGCAATGCGTTTAGTTTTGCCGAAGTGTGCTTTCATGCAGAAAATGGGTTTCATGAACAGCACTTTCGAGTCGAAACCAACAAACTCTTGGCCGACAATAGGGTCGGGCGGACCCACCCATCGGCCGTGCATTTTGGTGCCCGACCACCCCCTCTCCAAAGGGTGCACTTTAAGTCTTGCAAACTTGTTCATCTGGTCTCTCATCTTAATTATCTTATCCTCATATTCCATATCCGGCGCCAATTCTCTCTGTTCAACCACTTCCCGACCCTTAAGCACCGGTGCGTTCAGTCCGGGCCACACCATATTCTTCTTCCCGACGCCAATGACTTGGCCTCTATTCAGATCCTTTGCAACCTTTTTCGACGCCCCCTTTCCTCGTCCTCGCCGTCGACCCGCGTGACTGACAGTCGTCACCCCTTTCCATATGCGTTCGGCGCTCACTATTGGCCACACATTCAATCATTTAATTAATTATCTATTTATTTATTTATATCAATAATAACTCACATCTCGTGTAGAATGAAGTGCTCTCTCGTATTGTCTCATAGTTTATGAGATTTTTTGTTTTATTTATATTATTATTACTTAATATAGCGTTTAGTGAATTGCGAAACACATTAAGACCTAATTTAAACATTTCTTTATTCTATTGTTCATCAAATTTAAGATTAGGTTTGCTTTCAATTAAAAATAAATGAATTTTATATTCAAATGTAAACAAAACTTTAATTGTTTATTAATATTCAGAAATAACGCTTCAAAATAGTGATGAAAAACATTGCAATTTTGAACCCAAGACTGTTGTGTTGGACTCAAAAATGCCATAAATATTACGTTTTTTGTGAAACTTATTTATTAATAACAAACTCATGTGTTTTTTAAACTTTTCTTAATTAGAAATTATTTTAAAATTAATAATTATTTCGAATGAATTTTTCAAATTTTATAAAATCTGCGAAAAAGAATCATTTCCTCAAATTTGGTTTACCTTTTGTGGTGAGAATTGAATGTGATTTACATCTGATTTACATGTGATTCACATTGCTATACATGCTATACATGTAGTAATGTTTTCCAATTAATAGCTGTTCATAACCGGCGGTTCTTTTGTTCTCAAAGAATTCACTTCAGTTCGGTATGAAGTGAGTCGACATAAGAAGCAGTTGGGGGTAAGGCTTAGATCTCTATTGCATTCATTCTATTATTTAATACATTAATAGATAACTAGCGTTATATCGCTTATAAGTATAGATGAGCAGTGAGTGCATGAACAGAGAACCCGAACCCGAACCCGAACCCGAACCCGAACCTGAGGTTAGGGTTCTAGAGGTTCATTATACTCATCAGTACTTATAAGACTACTAATACTTGACTATAGCTAGTGATGAACAGCTCAAGACTCTGTTTGAGGCTCGAGCCTAATGAGTCTGATTTACTGTCAAGAAAACAGTGCATTTGTCAAACATTAAAAAAATATTGAAGTATTGAATCAATAAATCCTTCACTTAATAAATAAGAGGTATTACTTGTTAGACATGTGTTTTTGTTACAAATATTTTTTATTGAATTAAATCCACAAAAATATCTCTTCAAACCACTCAATCAAAAGGTAATAGCAATTGTGTAGTTATCAAAAACTTGAGCCAAAAGTATGATTACGTATAACACCTAACCCTCCATAAAGTTAAGTTAAGGTTAGGTTTTAGTGCAATACTTATATGCTATACAGGAAAGCGCACTTACAGAAGGTAAGGATAAGTGAGTCTATAGCCGGAGAAGTCTTATCAAAATCGCGAAACAGGCTAACAAAGACTCGATTCAAGCTTTAATGTGTTTGGAATCTATCTTAAAATACTTCAATTCTCAATAATTAACTCATTTAATATATCAAATAAAACTCCATTTATTTGATTTACTAAAACCTCTATTCAGGCTCAGGCTCTCAACTAAGCCTAAAAAGCTCGAGCCTTGTTCATCGCTAACTATAGCTATAGCTGAACTCATTTTTACTGTAAATATAATTTAATATTTCAGGTGACGCCTGAATTGCTTAAAGAGGTGGGTTATATACCACAAAAATCTCTTGAAGAAGAATATGAATCAATGATGAAAACCACAGATATTGATAACTGGAAGAATTTTCGCGCTCCGCGTCCGTGGGAGGAAGACAGCAAAGAATATAAAGAAATGATTGAACAGCGAATCGCTGAAAGTAAAAAAAGGACAAAAATTTAATTTAAAAACTATATATTGTCTAAAACTCTGTTATAAAACGCTTACGATTTACCATTTTATTGGGTTTAAACAAATTAATTGAGACATAATTTCTAAAATAAGAACATTTTTATGAATAGTAAACAAGTTGTCAAATAAAGATAAGATCTGGCATTCGCCTTAATATATATTAAACATTTATAAGTTTAGTATTCAATTAAGATTATTTGTGTTATTAAGTGGATGTCAGTACTGAAGTAGCATTTAAATGGATTGCAATCACTATATGAAGTAGTGTCAGAACTGTGTCACCTCCTTCTCACTCAAGTTAGGCTTTAAGATGAGGAACACTTGAAGACAGACTCGCATAAGTGTACAGCCGTTCAATTTAAGGCACAATTGTTTTATTATTCAAGAACTGAAAAATAATTTAACACTAAGTTTTGCATTGTTTAGTCTGAACCCTGAGTTATAATGTTATTCCTGACTGAAAAAGTGGAGTAACGGCTCATTCAGTTAAATAAAATGAAATAAAATAGTATGATTCAGCGCAACCAATATTTGCTTATAATTTAATCAATGTCTGAACCATTTAAATGTGTGTATGATTTGAATTAAGGACTCAGAGTGTTGCGCGGTATATGACATGCTCGCAAATTAACTAATTTTGAATGGTCTCGTCTCTCATACATGTAATGCTATGACATAATTCCCAAATCTGTTTAGTATGGATATGTTGCGCAATAATTATTATCGAGTAATCTTCACAATCGTGATGCGCTTCAGTCATGATTTTTCATATCGTGAGCTATTTTTAATGGCCTTATCTTTGTTTTAACATCAAAAGAATACCCTAAAAGTCGTTAAAGAGTTCATACCTTTTTAGTAACAATTAGCAAATATTGCTTTATGTAAGCATTACTTTATGTACTTTTTATCTTCTTATTTATATAAAAATTAAATTTAGGTTTTAAGCAACAGATCAATATGTTATACTGTACTGTACAGTAAATTAGTTTGTAATCGTTTAAAATTAAAGTTAAAATTATTTTTTAGTTATACTTAAAACCTAATTTTGCTGCGAAACACGTTTTATATAAAAAGAGAATTAAATATAAATAAAAAGCAAACAAAAAGTTAAACTTCAAACTAATTATTTTTGAATTTGAATTTTGAAGTTTGAATAACTAACTGATTGATTGCAAGTTTTGAACTGATGTTAAGCTAATGTTTAATTTCTTATTTTCTCATAACTAATATGAAACTGCAATCAGTATAGATCTGTCACAGAATACAATGCAAACAATTATTGAATTACAGTATCGATTAATCATTAAGTCTAAACCTCATGAAGTTTTAAATCCAAATCATAAATAAAAAATAGATCTCATGTTTAAATTATAAGTACTGTATCAGGTTATAAATAGAGTGCAATATTTCGAGAAATGAAAATTATTTTTTGAGCTCTAGACTCGATTCGAGTTTCGAATTTTTTCAAACTTATCGATGCGTTTTATTATTCACAATTAATCTACTGATAAAATAATTGATTTCCCTAGCGAACGTTTTATTCAATAAACGTTAATTAAAAAGACCAGATACGCTTTTATTTGAAAATATGCACCAAAGAACCTAAAATAATGCGAAAACAATTTATGAATAAATAGCAAAAAATCCAATTTATGAATAAATAGTAAAAAATCCAATTTATGAATAAATAGCAAAAAATCCAATTTATTATAATAAAGCACTTTCTTAAACTTAAATTTTAAAGGTTGTCACATTAAATTGACGGGTTATTTTGAATTGCAAAATTGATATGGTATAAACATTTTAAGTTTTCAATGAATGAATATTAAATTTTGAAAACATTATTCATACAGAAATTAAATCTCAAATCAACTATTCATACACTATAGATATTCCCAAAAACATTAAAGAAAAAAGGCGTTTCGATATTTAATTAACTTATGAACTTCTACCGTATTGTTTTACAATTAATTAATTAATACACTTCGATCACCTGTTATTATATCACAAAAGCCTGTATCAGATATAGAAATGTTTATACTATAAATGTTAAGAAAGTTGTTTATAAGTAATTATCAAAATAGGCTCAGGCTAGCCTAGGCTCTAAGCTCGGCTCGAGAACCTTTTCGAGCTTGCAGGCTCAGGCTCTTTCCCTAAGTATTTCGAGCCTAGGCTCGCCAGGCTCAGGCTCGAGGTTATCGAACCTATTTTGTTCATTATTTATAAGTAATATATGACCAAAATGTTTAAAAGTGGCAAAAGATTTCTACTTAAAATCTGTTAGGAAAGTATGCGACAGAGCTACCGAAAACATGTTCACAAAAATATAAAAATATTCATATGTCGAATAAAAGTAAAGATGTTGAAAACGAGAAGAAAGAGTAAGATTTTTAGGATACTTAAAATAATTGAATCAATTTGATTGGAGACTCGAACAAGTCTCGAGGTTATGGCGATCGAGTCTTGTGTCGTAAAATTTCTATTGAGAATCGAGTCTCGCGTATCGATATCCACCCCTAGTTATAAAACTTTTGATCTCAGATTTATGCTGACATACTCTGTGAAGTAACGCTAAAAAACAAAAAAGTGAATCATTTTAAAAGTTTGATTCACTTGTGCTAATGTAGGCCTTGAATTGATGCCCAAACAATTGTCCTCTTTATACCACTAATTGTGGTATAAGATATGAAAAAGTAATAAATTAAACTTTAATTACAAATAAATTCTAAATTTTTTGTTTTGTCTGTTAAACAAGAATTCATACATAAGATCAATGTAATAAAAATTAAAATATTGGTTCATTAAACTAAAGACTAATAAAGTATATAAAATAAATTTCATCTGAGTATAACTTAAACAATTCATAATTTGCAAAATTGAATGATTTTATAACATGACTGAACTTTGAATGAATTTAAAAATTCAAAGGGTGACGATTGGCTGCTATAAGTAGGTTATGATTATTTTTGCTTTGTGTGGGAAACCACTTGCCGTTTTAGTTGCAGCGTTTTTGCTTCTGCTTATGTCCTCAAAGCTTATTTCTTCGCAATAAAAGAACCGGTGTTTTGTTATGGCCCGAGGGAAATTCTTCTTCTAAAATACCTGTTCTTTCACTCAAACCCCATAAGAGAGGAGGGACTAAAAGGAGCAGAGAAGGTCTAACTTTTTAGCATTGCTTACTTTGATTAGTATGAATGGTGTCTCAATGCGAATATGAGTTTAGAGCTACAAATTCAATGGATTAATTCAAATATCAGTCTAAATAAAGTAAATTTTGCTCATTTGTCAAAATTATCATCAATTTATAACTTTATGCAATAAATGATATCAAAATAGAATGAAGTGCTACAAAATCATCAAAGTGTTTGTGATAACAGCGATTGCATTCAGTTGTATAGAAGCTCGAAATGATTCAACTATTTTATTGCAAACAACGACCAATAGTTCATTAACCACATTAAACACTACCAGTGATTTACTTTCGAATCACCCATTGAGTGAACACACTGTTAGCCTCGAAGAAAGTTTAACGAACAAATCAATAAGCAATAGTCGCCAAGAAAAGAAACTTAATTTTGTAACAAAAGAATGTTTGTGTAACGAAAACGTAACTTTAGATTTTGGTTCGTGTCCCGGTCGGCGTCTTATTTCCAAACCAAGCTGTAGTTGTCAACTGATTTGTGCGAAACAGTCTGGAGAGTCGTGTTCCTCACAAACTCCATGTGACACAGACTTTGGATTTGAATGTAATCCAGATATCGGTGTTTGTCAAGGTATCTAATTTTAACTGTTTGCTTATGTTTGTATAAATTTTCTTTGATTATTCTGATAAAAGCCTTGCCTTTGGCTTTGAAAAAAGTTTAATTCAGATTAATTGACACAAAGTTATTGCTCTGAAATGAACTTTTATTGAGCCTCACATTGGAATGACTGCAATTAAGTATTGACTCGTTTTATTAGTTTCCAAGAATACAAAGTTAACAAACTTATCTATTATTACATTATTTAGTTATAAACATTCAAATTTTCGCATTTTAATTCATAGTTAATGCTATTTTACATATTTTTCAAGTTTAAAACATATTTCAAAAATAATATTTTCATGAAATTAACAAAATTTTTATTTTTAATATAAAGCATACATTTTTTATATTTATATGACAATGAATTATAGAAAATTACAATTGTGAACGAAATCGAGAACCTATTATTTGACTAATCAATAGGTGAAAAGTAAGTCACTTATATTGAGAATAAGGTCAGACTTTATGTTGATTTATGGAATATTATGTAATCTTGAAAGTAATGAAAGTAAAAATTGCTATTTTAGGAAATAGTTTGCCATTAGGTGTAGTGTAAAAAATAAAACACTCCAACGCATTAAGGCTTGTCTGAAACTGTTGTTTAGAATCTCATTTCTTACTCTATCATCAAATTCTTTTATAAAAACAAATTCTGATTTTATTTTGCATAATCATATTTAAATATCAATAAAGATAGTGTTGTCAAATACAGACCTCCAAAGGGCTGATCAGTTCTGCCCTTTTCTGTATTTAAACATTTGACACCATAAATGTGTATGAATTCTATTTTATGAAGTTATTTATGAAGTTATTACTAATTTTTGGTCTCAATTTGAGAATTGTTTGCCTTTAATGTTAAAGAAATAAAGTTATGATTGTTTTTCTTTTTGCTCTTTAACATTTCGACACTTCTTTGCATTCAAAACTGACAATGGTTTAAAAAATTAAAATGAATGAAAAATATGTGGCCTTTTATTAAGTTATCTAAAGATTTGAAACAAGATAACTGTGTTTTTATTTATATTGACCCATATATTGCTTTTATTCAAACAAACAAAATAAAGAAGACTATCAATACTTTTACTTTTGTGTTGGAAACGGCTGTACTTTAAGTTAAATGATGGGAGTCTATAACCTAAATATTCAGATGTAAACCATGACTAATTGCTTCCAAATTTTATGGACTATTTTCGGAAACTATTCGATTGATATCTTTTAAACTCTTCGATCCTTTTCTTTTGTTCTTATTGTTAAAAGTATTGATTTCAGAGTAAGGTAATTGGCGAAGATATAATGTTAGGTTAAATTTATTGTAAGCACAGGCCTTGTCTGTAGTGCCTTAAGGTATTTGAACGTAGGAAATAAACAATAATGAAGTTTCAAACCCGAAACTGTATTGATGGCGGCTCTACTACGCAAAAGAAAGGCGTTCACACAAGTCATTACAAACATGCATATATGCCTAAAATTATTTTTTAAATTATACTATACCCTGTTCAAGTGTTGAGCAAGTTTGCAGCTAATAATTTGGAAGTCACATTCTATTTGAAATACCAAATTCTGATAATATTTTATGATTACTTCTTTTCATTTGGGTCTCTCTTTCATCTCTCTGTCTTAGACACGTCTCTCTCTCTCTCTCTCTCTCACTCACTCACTCACTCACACACACTCACACTCACACACACACA
>JAUJYT010000774.1:0-15311 GCA_033996565.1 Nanhermannia nana
GTCTGAATGCTTAATATGTGCCTTACACCACCATTATATGTATACATTATTACTGAATAGAATTTACTGTAAATACAACAAAAATTATCTTCGATAACATACAGTAACTGTACTTTTGATGCACAACAATTGGATCTCTTTTCATCGTTTTTCATTCCAATTAACCATTAGTTTTATTGATTAGGATGTATATGAAATTGTTTTAATTCTCAATTTCTGATCACGTCTTCTTTGACCCAATAATTGTGAGTTTACTTACAGTGATTATAATAATGATTTTGCAAACAATTTAACCAAAAGTTTGTGATATTATTAGAAATGATGTGAATAATAAAATAGTTGCTTACAATAGTGAATCGGATACTAATTTGTCGCTTCTTTAACTTATACAATTTTAAAGTTTGTGGTTAACCAACGCTAGCTATTGGCAAACTGAGCAAACCTAAACCTAAACCTAAACCTTATTATAATTTTTAATGCGTTGAACTTCCCCTCAAATGCAAATTTAAGGGTAACTACAAGAGAATCTCTAATTAGATATCTTAACTTATATCGATTACATCAGTAAGTCTTATATACACACTTATACACACTGAATATATAACTTATTATTCTTGTATTTCCCAAATTGTTTATTAAGTGAAGTGCAATGAAATCGTGAAATACACACATTAAATATTTATATATGATTTTAAATACAGTAATAATAAAGACAAATAAACTTTTGCATTTTTTATTGTTTAAATATCAATAGATTGTTAAAGACTTAAACAATGTCATTAAATGTTGAAACTTGTTGTAAACTCAATTCCATAACAAAGCATTTCAAATATTTATTGGACTTAAGCTCAAGAATATCTCTTATACAGTGAGAGTTCAAATAAACTTTTTATTAAAATATCTGAAAAGACGATGAATTGTGTACATTATATAATTCACAGCTCTCATTACATTTTCAGTTGGTTTACGGGTTTGGTAGAGCTTCGTATTTATATATATGCCGTTTATTTATAAATATTGTCACAAAAACAACTTTAGATGTTTTTCTATGCATTTACTAAAACTGGAGATCAACTCAAAAATGTAGTCATAGTTGCGCTCATACAAGTATATACCGGTACTACTAATCAATGTTAAGACGATCTCAATAACTAATGTCAATGACTCGAAACAGCAAATAAATTGAAAAATGTATTCATACTCTGTATATATTTAGCTAATCCTTTAACTATTTCGCACTAATCCTTAAGTTTTAAAATAATTAATGACTGTTTCATTCCTAATGAATGGTACGGTTCGCCAAAATAACACAATAATTGGTAGTATTCTTACTGTTTGTGAGTGAATCCCACAAATATCAAAACATTTAGATTCATATTCTGTGAAGTATTCCCTATTAATTCCCAAAGCACTTAATCTTATATTAGGACTCAGTTTGAAATATTTATGAGATTTGATTTTAAATTTTGTTTTTGTTCATTAGATTCAAAATTTAATGTTCATGTGTATAATCTGTCTAAATCTTGAAACCAGTTCATCATTAAGGGATTATAGTTTTGGCAATATTTCAATGAAAATGTTTGAACAGCTATTAATTACACCTTTGGTACTTGTTTTCGGTCTTATGAGTTGTTTTCAAATTAGAAACCACTGCTCACCAAAGTTTATTTTGATGTATAGATCAAACGTTTTAACTCTTTAAAGTTAATCAAATATAAGTTTCATTATTTTACTCTTTGTTTCATGTGATTGACAGACTGTACTGTACTGTACTGTACTGTATTTATAGATAGCAATACCAGTACATGGATTGCAGTATTGAATGCATTGAATTTATAAGCGCTTAGTTTATACTTTCAATCAAAGCTTTATGAGTTAATAGCAATTGGCATAAAAACTTTCTCTTTCTTTAGTCTCTCAGCAATGACCACACCGTGACGGGGCGGGTATGAGAAAGCCTTTAATCATAAACTCAAATCGCAAAATACACAGTTTTATACACATCCGTCTTTTAAAATACCCTTAATTTTTAGCACTGTTTCCAAATATCGACGAGCCTTTAAGGTTACGTCGGATGGCTTTGATTACGATAGACAATAATAATATAATAAGAGGGGTAACTAACTTATCAAAAGGGAATTCAGGCATTTACAACTTTTCATGCGCTCAGGGACAAGAAATGAACAACTATTTAGTTCAGTCTTCAGCTCAACATTTATTACAGTTACCGTCAGTTCCAGTCCCCGAATTTGATTAATGTAAAGAAATGGGATTTTCTTTGCTATTAATCTAAACTGATTTTTCTTGAATTCTATCTTAACTTAATGTGTTTGAAGACTCCCTTAAACTTTGGGCAAAATTGAATATACAATAATTTTTTTGATTAAATTTGATTCCAAATTGAAATTTTGAAAAATTATATTTAAAAACAAAATAAACGAGTAAAAAGCTCGGATCAGCTGGAAATTTAATAGCAAAAAGAGATATCAATTAAATATCTAGTTTATCAATGATCCTAAAGGTCAATATTTCAAAAGTCCTCTGTAGCTTTTCTTTTATTTTTAAAATAATCGAAACCTAAGAAATTTGTGTTTAGGCAGAGATAGAGATGAGAGAAACAAATATTTGTGAAAAGTTTGGCTCACATTTATAGCATTGATTTGTAAAAGTCTCAATTGTTTTACCGAAAATAATAGGTATAATTTTAATGGATGATTGAGGAAATTATCAGCCACTTTGTCGTTATTATATTTCTTTGTGAAAATAAACTTCGCTGCATATAATAGTTGTTAATCATTGGTAGTTCTTTTCATATTTAGGGGAACATATCATGATATTATTTTCTTTCTCACTCTCTTAGTTCTTGTAAATCGTGTATTTTGTCTAACATAACAATCAATCATTTGGTTGCGCACATACTATAATCAGTTACCCTCTAAAAGAAATGTTTGGTTCGGGCGCCGCAGATGCGATTTTAGACAATTATACATTTTTGGCTTATTTACACATTCACATTATTCTCGCTTCGCCTTTTAGCGATTCAAAAATCGCTTTATTGCCAATACTTCCAATGTTATATTTCTTGCCGACTATTATACGGTATATTTTTCTTTATATTAAACTTCATGTACAAAAAGTTGTTATACACATACATGACCAGCAATTATAAGTTAAACATTACGCAACGAAATTTATAAATCACTTTCAACATGCAAACATTAAGACCAGTAATTTTAATCCTTTCATATAACATTATACATAATTAGTGATTAGTACATTTAAGCTATTAAAATGTCAATATTTACAACTTACACTTTATTTATATATATATTTATTTATATATATTTATATATATTGAAACGTTTTTAAAGTTTTTAAGTTACTGGTATTATTTGTACTTATACTTATGTATATTTACATCCGTGTTTTCAAGCATAAAATGGATTCAATAGATTAGATATAAAATTTTATTTAATAAAAACGTTATACAAAGTAATTGTTAGCGATTATTTTTCTAAAATAGTTAAGCCATTAATTTAGAAATTACTCTCTCAACTCATTAATATACATTTCAGTATTAGAGGCTAAATAACTAGGATCTCACCGCGTGAGGTAAGCAAATAAATGATCTCACTCTCCACAAATATATTCATTCTCAGCAGAAAGTGTGGCAAATTTTTTTCTTTCTCAACCAATAAACTATGAGCTACTGCTGATTTGTTATGAGTATTATTGCCTTAAAAAATTATAAGAGTCATCATTATTACCGTTCATAAGTTCATTGCATAATATCTGTGGACAGAGAATAGAGTATATGATCTCATATATGTATGTATTTATGTATATATTATATAAACTGTTAGCCTCATAAGTAATGATCATAAACTTCACCAATACTTATGCCATCATTTTCGCACGAGATGCCATTTTCATCAGTAGTCTACGTTTAAGAGCTTACCTGGAAGTATATATTATCAATTGTATTGCCTGACACAATCAAGTTCATGAAGTTGTTGCTAAACTAATGCCAATTTTCCTCGAGTGCCATTTCATTGCATAAAACTTAGTCTAATTTATTATAATCTTTTATTTCTTACTGCAAAAAAAGATAACAATAAATAATGAGAATAAGCATATATGAATGGATTTGAAGCACGTATGGATAGCAATGGCAAATCCCGATCATTTAGAATTATTCCTTTGGGTCGAAGTAAACGCATTTAAGAAAAAGAATCTCAATATAGCAATAGCTATACAAGTAAAGTACAGTACAGTACCAGTAAATGCGAAAAGAGACTCGTGGAGCGTATGTCGGCGGTGGTATTTGTAATCCTATCACGTATTTATACGCTTCATTCTAATTCCTTTTAGGGTCCAAGTCATACAGTTCATGATGCAGTCACATCACGAACAAATCAAATGAACAACATAGAGACTCACAATGGAAGCAAAAGATGTTGGTGTGTGTGTTGGTGTGTGTGTGTGTGTGTGTGTCTATGTGTGTGTGTGTCTGTGAATACGTCCAACTGAACAACTTTAGCTTTTGGGCTTATCTCGACTGAGCAATGGTTGCAACCAATATATATGACTTTGTGTATCACTTGCGATACTGCACTCTATTAATGTCATCTCACGTCTAGGTTTATGAGTAAACAGTGATCTTAAATGTAGCCCAACTTTAAACTTAATTTTTATTCTAAAATATATCACTAATTTTATGAGTCAATCCTCTAAATTAGAGCTCAAATAGTTAGAATTTAATAACCTTTCTGTATCATAATAGCTGTTATCAATAGAGTAAAAAACTAGATATTATTTTATACCTGCATTCAGATATATGTGGGATAAGTCATCACGTTTTTTGTATGATATTTTTTAACCATTTATCGTAACAAAAAAATGTGCAATGAGTTCGAGTGACATTTTTAATATATAATACTATTTTAATGGCATATTACTGTCGTCCACTCTCAGTAATTAGCAAAAGTTAATAAATATAAAAAAGTAAACAATGACTGCTTTTATGAGTTTCGTGTCTGCCATCAAATGCACATATAAATAGATACTCAAAATGCAATTGATAGGAATAAAAGTTTCATAAAAGCAAAAAAAATTTAGTAATAAAATGCGAGAGAGAGAGGGAGGGAGAGAGAGAGAGAGAGAGAGAGAGAGAGAGAGAGAGAGAGAGAGAGCGGGATCACATCATTATCGCTTATGAAACTGCACCTTAATATTGATGTTAGTGATGGGCAAAAATATAAGTGAATGCAATTCATCTGAGAATATAATAGTTCATAAGTAATCGTAACGAACGGAAACAATATAAGCCAACATTTGTTTTAGGAGTTGAAACACTGCAATTGATATTTAGTTGGGGCAGACATTAGACAAAACAATATTTTGTTTTTTAAGTTCACTTACATCTGCAGTACAGGAAAATTGGTTGAATGCAGTAATTTTGAATTGACATTTCCTCAGTCTTTCTTCTTTTGCACTGCATTACATTGAATGTAGAATTGTAGTGATTATGGCCAGCAATAAACGACATTTTAAAAACAGTCATCGAGTCTGTTGTAAATTATATATTTTGATACACTCTTAGCTTCTTTACAGTATTGCTTCTCAGTATTACTCTATTTTGTATTACTTTGTATTACTTTGTATTACAGTAATTTCATTAAGAGAGTAAGAGTGCGGCAATTTATGGGAGAGAGGGAGAGAAGGACACTGAGTCTAAATAGAGAAACAGAGATCAAACACGAACGTCAAGAGAGAATCATAAAATACAATTTGCAAAATGGTTTACCTTCACTGGATATAAATTAATGAGTACTTTAATAATTACCTATAGTGAGGATGGGATGAGAAAGTCATTTGTTAATAATAATAGTAATGCTATTTCTTTAGTGAATACTGAACTACATAAGTATGTCTATGATTGCATCTGATATAAGTTAAGATTATAATACACGGAATATACGGAAGGCTAATAATTATTGACTTATAACTTGTTCACAATTATAACTATCGCTACAAGTGATCATCTTTTGCCAAATTCTAGAAATGAAAACTTTTTCAAACAGGAAGTTATTCGCTTATAATTAATTTTTATTCCTTTATTGTTATTTTTGTTTAAAATCAATTATAAAACAAAATGTTTTAGAAGACATTCTCTATGTTTGCTGAAGAATGAGATGACTATCACATAATTATTTTTAGTACTGTTATGCAGTACTCGCAACTCAAATATACAACACAAAGATGTGAACATCCATTGAATATCATTTCGCTATTTCTTGACATAGAAATAATATTATGTTTTAATGATTATTGCGATAAAATAATCACTTAGTCCTCTCGCGCGATGTAATAAAAAGGTTGTACTGGGAATGTAAGGCGTGTTATGCTATGACTGATAATAGTTATAAAGCAGAAATATGAAGCCATATCGACTCGAAGAATAACAGAAACAAAAAGAATAACAACTATTGCTATTCTAATATATGTATTTGAGTCCTGTGTCATATAATAATAAAAAAGATGAGAGTTTGTTCATTGTATAAAAGGGACGAATTGCACGCAAAACTGTAATATTCACTATACTTCTAACACAAGAATGGGGGAGAATATGTAGTTATGACGCTATAAATTAAGTTTTGATTATTAATATCAATCAAAAAGTCATACCAAACCATTAACAGAAGAGCTGATTCATATCAATGAAGTAAATAAAATTGATAGCTTTTATGAGTTCTTGTGTAACACTTATTACTAATGTTTTCAATTATAAGCTTACGCTGTGCCATAAAATGAATTTAGTTTATAAAGTTTCGTATGAGTTACTCAATAATTTATTTATTTTTTTAGTTAAGATCGTTTACAATAAGTGGTTTTCATCCTTTTAAGGTGAACTTCGAACTGTTTTTGATGCCAACCAATATTAGCTGAGTCTCAAATCTAGCATTAAGAAAAAGGTCTTAAAATGCGAAACGAGTCCAAACTCACGTTTTTAAGGAAGGGCTAGCAATCGAGGCAGGAAATTCGTTTTGGCCCACAATGTGACCCCTTCCTCCTCCATACAAAGAATGAGCCCGACATCAATTCATTCATAAAAGAGTGCATTACAGCTAAAGCCACGGTTTTAGTTGTTTATGTATCACTTGATTCAATACATCCTCTAATTCGACCCCAAAATGCTTAAGCGTTTATAAGACTTGTTTCAAAGTAGTGCCCTTAGACCTTCTTTTTTGCATCATTGCTTCCTATGTAATGAAAATTCAATTAATATTTCTTCTTTGAAAGGATTTACTCCCAAATCATGAAAAAACGCAACAGAGAAATGTTATTAATTTTTCTTTTATACATACAATACCATTGAAGCCAATGAAGGCAATGAAGGCAACGGTGCCATTCAGGAATTTGGCAATAAAATTATAATGCGAGGTAACTCTACGTGACGACGTGCAACACTCTTTGACCGCACCATTACATTCAACATTCTCTACATTTAAGACCTAAACATCTGAATAATGCGCTTGAATATGAAAAATGCTAAATATAAAGTCAAGTTTGTGAACCTGAAAGAGAGACCAGAGAATTCAGACAAATAAAGTCAAAGGCAATGTATAAGAGAAAATAGTGAGAACCGAAACAGAGCACCGAAACAGAGACGAATGAGAGACATTCAATGGAACGTCTCAGACATTTGAAAGAGCAATAGAATTAATACAGCAAACCATACAAACCGTACCCAAGAGAACGCTTTGGAACCAAAGTGAGGACCAGTCATCTCGTATGCTTACTCTCTTTGGTAACTCGTTTAGCGGCTTTGTGTAGCTCTGGTGCTGGCATTGCTGCAGCTATTACTGCTATTACTTACAGGTTAGCATTGGCTTTCACTTTGTAGCACTTGTCTGATCAATCATACAAATGACTTTTCCACGTTTATGCTTCTTTACCTGCTTTTGTCTCATCTATTGAAGACCTCATACAATACTTTAAAAGTGATAGACATTCAATGCAGATATCGTGCAGAAAACCCTCAACGTGTTGGCATGAGATACGCTTATTATTTTTACTGCTATACATTCAGTCGATATTAATATTTTATATTATACTTCTATTATAGATTTTATTGATACCTCTCTTGCCTCAACTTTTCTATCACTTATTCATGTTTTATAATATTAGATATTTTTTTAAAAGTTTGCTCTCAATTAGGCTGAAAAGATGTAATAACATTCACGTGTTCTGTTTGTAACAGTTTAGGAGATGCGACCGTTCACCTCAATTTTTGTTAAATGACTTCACTAATAAAACTGTGATACGAGAAGAGGCACTCTTTTTAAAATGACTATTACTAACACTCCCTTTACTATCAAAGAAGTGAGAGAAATGCACGAAAACATTCGCCTCTCTTTTATTTTTCTCTTTTCGTGTTGAAAGACTATATAAAATAAAGAAATGCCAATAAACAGTTATCTCTGACAGTAATAGTGACTCCAAATTTAGTACAATACAGACACTCAGTGCTTAATAAAATAAAATAAATTAAATAAAAGTCAGGTGTAATCTGAAAATTTTATGAATTAAAAGCAAACTTTCCACTTCTTCTACTTGTTTAATACTTATTTTTTACCTTTTTCTTGTGTTGGCTCGAATTTCCATTGGTATCAATTTTAATGCTAATCTCTGATCGCATCCACCAAAAAGTGCTCTCATCCTACATAGTGTATAGATATCTATTCGCAAATTCCTACACGGTGTTAGTCCCAGAACTAGACATTATATCTTATATATATTTCATCCCCTATTTTCTAGAAACTAAGCACTCGAAGCACTCCCATTCCAAGGCTGGGGCACAAAATCTTTTTAAGTTAAACTGTTTGAAAAACTTGTTGGAGTAAAAAAGTCATGATCATGTGCTTCAGGCAAACCCGCGATGGATTTTGAAGCCAAAATTTCTAGAAATCTTTGAGATTTGATTAGATCAATGTTCAGCTGATTGAGTAAGAAAAGTAAGAAAATATAAAATTTTGTTTCTAAAAATAAATTTCGCAAACGCTATCTTTTTGAATTTTTTTTTAATAAGAATGTCTTTTGCTGATGAGAATCGTGATCAACGTATACTTACTTTGATGTTCATCGCAAGTAATCAATTAATTAAATATTAATTAAAATAAATGATATGTTTAATAATTTATTACCACTTTAAAGAAGTTTTAAAGAAGAGCCCAGTTTAAGAAGTTTTAAATAAACAAAAACATTGTTATTTAGCTGAATGTATAACAACAAAGTCTACTTTTCATTGAGGACATTATTGAATGTCTTTCATGTTTGTAAAAATGTTGTAAAAATGGTAATGAAGGGGAGAAAAAGTGAGTGACTGTTACGCAAAAACCGTAATCAAGCGAAAATGCATTCGCCAGACTCGCCTTTTAGCTTTTGCATTATGCATGCAATGTTTCAGCATTTCAGATGCGCCACCATTTCATCATCAAAAGTTTAAAGCCCTACAGGCTCTGAGTGTAAACAAACATAACACTTACATTGAATAACTTTTTTGCATATTTTAGGTGATAAAGTATAGCGACTAAATAGTTTGCAAGACTAACAAGTTTATGAGTAAATGTGGGACAACTTGAGCAATACTTGTGAGAAATACTAATATTAATACTGATATTAATTTAAACTTTATTCACAAATTCCTTAATTTAGTTCTTCTCTCTTTATCATTATTTAACTTTTATTCGCAATCTAGTACTGTATATAAATGATACTGAAATCAACCCATATACTTAAGTTTGTTATAAAAATACATTTGTGTTGAGCTAAATGTTAAGTGATATAACTTTATAAATTCATTTATCGCTTACAAATCATAATAGTGAATAACATAAGCTAAGGCTGAGCTCAAGTTAAAGCGCAGGTATATTCATGTAACCAAAACTAAACTCAAGCTCACGCCAGTTAAATCAGATCTCTTATAATTAAAGACAGTTAAAAATAAAACTCATCGATGAATTTGAATAAAGTTAAAACAAAAATTAAAATGTGAAAAATAGCAGGATTAAGATTTGATGTTCATTCTTAAGCAGATATTAGCTTTATTCTTAGCTTTACTAAAAGAGATATATAATTGGTTTAAATATGAGATTCAATTAATTTGGTTCTACCAAACATGAAGCTAATTTCAAAATTTTAATTATATTTTAATGTGACACAAATATTCCATGTCCATTGTTTTGGTCAATTTGTATTTCTTTATGAACAAAAAATAAAAAATAAAAAAGATTGTTATAAAAATTGATTTTTATGAGTATAAGCTCAACGCTGTTGTGCTAACCCCAAAAATTTACGCTATAGCTCATTCAAAGTGAGTTTATGTTCTTCACTGATTAAAAATTTCTACTTTGGCCTTAACATCAAGTTTTTTTCTAAAATCTTTATTAAGAAGCAAAAACAGGTGAACATTTAATAAATGCTGACCTTGGCTTAAGTTATTCAAGACTAAGAACGTCACATATATAAGTACAGTAAGTTAGTTAAAGGCATAACTAGGACGGGAAAATGCACGGAAAATGCCAGAAATGAATGATAAAATTAATGAATTTATTTCTTCAAAAGCCTCTTTTTATAATATAAACTAATTTATTAGTTTGCACAAGAAATTTAGAGGTCGAGGAAATGTTGGGCGACTGAGATAGTCTGCTAGTACACGAAAATTGATACGCAGAAACATCAATATTTCAACAATAGTCATACATTTGGAGGGTTTAAATAAAAAATAATTTTTAGAACTTAAGCTGTTTTGTTTCCTCGAGCTATTATAGATTTGGTCATTGAGATGACTAAATCTTAGAGCAAACCTCGACAATAATGGATTATATTGATCGCATGATTGCTGTGCCTTTTGTTTGTATTATGGAGAAAACAGGGATTAGTTGAGTGAGAGGCAAACGCAATGAAGAGCTTATTATATGATGAAGTGCTCTGTACACATATCACAAATTATTATTGTTCACCAAATTCTCTTCTCTCTGTTGAAAGTTGGACTACTTTTGCTGTTCGCATACACACATATTTGCCATATTATATACAGGCGAAGAGCAAAATAGCATCTAATGAGCACGTCTCACATTGAAATTAGTGCGATAAGCCTTTTTCCAGCTAATAGTTACTAACAATTCACTATACGCTATAATACAATAAACCGATGCATTAAACTTAGAAACACTGCTATCAAAGATACCAAACTTTGGCAAAGGAGCAGAGTTTGTGCTACTGTACTGCTATTTTTTATTTAGTCATATAATGTTAATCATAAAAACTGTTCATCAATTTGTATCATTTCCGCAATCACAGAGTCATATCATTTAAACTTCTTTTGCTTTTATTACAGGCTTTGATTGTGTTTGTATTTCGCGACTATACACAAAATTTTAGGTTTTAGTTTAGTAGTAGTATCTGTTTGTTGTGTTTTTATTTTTATGTCGAATTAGTTTTTTTTAATAATAAAGTGAGTAAAGGCTATGCATAAAAGACCCAAATTGAAGACGTGAGTTGGTTCTGCGGCATTGCATTGCATAGCATTTGTTGGTAATGTTGGTAATGGCTTCAGCACAAAAGATATCGTCTAAAGCGAACAGAGCGCGAATGAGTTTTTCTGGTTGGTTGTCAGGCTTCAAATATGACCTCATATTTGTGACAGCATTTTTGCGTTTAACTGCTAAAATGTCATCACAAATATTGCTAATTTAAAAATTTGATTGCTATTTGAGCTGTTTTTACAATTAACTGAGAAAACACTTCTATGAATTTTAATTATATTTAATATATATTATAAATTCATTTTAATTCTATCGTTACCTTTTATTCTTATCTAATTAATAGCAATAGTTATTAGTAATTACAGAGAAAATAATTTGTACCTACAATCTATAAATAGTTTAATTGGTGTTTCATGATTTTTTTGTTTTAATTTATTAAATTTTACAATTATTTTACAATTATGTTATAAGTTATAGCTCTAACCTGTTTTATGCCAAGAATAGATCGAATAAACGCTAAACAATAAATTATTTAAAAGAAATAAGTTATTATTATTTTTAAAGCGATATAAAGTAATTGTCAATAAAATTCTAAAGTTTATTTTATTTTTCAATATAGGAATAATTTTCTAATGGATAATAAAAATTTATGTATTTTGAATTATCCTCAATTGATTCAAATGACTTTAATTAATTAATAATTTTAAAAATGCCATTTGTTTCAATTTTTGGTTTTCATTAAAAGCGCAGAAATATAATCCTCGTTTAAATATTTTTTATCGATGGTTAATATCTTTATTCGAAACTTTTTACATTGACAACCTTCAAACCTTTTACCATAAATTCTTGAAATATGTTCAAAAAAATTTTGGATTTTTTAAACTTCTATAGAATATTTGCCACTAATATTAGTATAGTATCATGTAAAACAAAATAACAGATTTTGATAATTTTCAATGTTATAATGGAGTTGACTTTGTTAGCACTGGTTATTATCTCACTTTTCAAAATGAGTTAACAAGTAAGAAAAAAGATAAAAATAATCAAAATTTTAATTTGCGCTTTTCCTACGAAAAATCATAACTTAAATACATTGTATATTCAATAAGTTAACGTAATTTTTTCTTAATTTAATTTTAAGGGTTAGTGTTGTATTACTTAAAATCAGATAAAAATGTTAATTTTAAGTAATGTTTTATAGTTATAACTCCACAGTGAATATTGAATTATCATTAATAAACATTCAATTATGCAAAATGAGTGCTTATATTTAATAACGTGAAATGTGATACATTGCAAATATAAAGTTACTTCATTAAAAGGTTATAACTCCTCTGTATAAATGTATTACCAGAATGTTTGATATTTGTTATGAAAGAAAATCTTTACAATTGTATTAATACTATAAATATACACTTATTTTGATTTAATATATCATTTCTATTAAAGCTATTTAACAGGTAATTGCAAATAATTTCTATTGTTTGCAAAACTTAATATTGTGAGTGATTTTTCCCGACGACTACCTGTCTATTCGCTGAGGGATTTGAGCCAAACACAAACACCGCATGGGCTCACTATTGAAATGATGAGACACGCTATGAAAATACTATCATTGAATCCAATTTAGGTCCGCACGTATACTAACATTGGGAGCACTCCAATTCACCGAAACACTGCTTTAATACTCTTACAGCAAACTTTACCCCATTTAACTTCCGACAAAAACTCCAAAAAAAGAATGTCAGCTGAAGTAACATATTTTACAAACCCTGTACTTCTCAATGATTTCTTTGAATAATTTAAAAAATACAGGGTTTATAAGAATGTTATTCTAAATAATACTTGAGCTGACATTATCTTTTTTGGTTTTCAATTGTAATTCTTATGAGCACTTTTTTGCATTTTTAAATTAAATAAAATTTTCATTTATATTAAAGTAATTTAGAATAAAATATTTGATAAAACCTGTATTTATCGAATTATTAAAATTGGAGTTTTTGTCGATAGTTAAATGGGAAAAAGTTTGCTGTAAGGCTATAAAACAGGGTTTTGGTCGATTGAAGTAGGGAGCATTAATTTTCGGTGAAATGAATTCGTTGGGTTGAAGTGCAACCCTATCATTGGTCTACCCTATCAATGCAAAAAAGTACATATGATAGGAGTTTTGGGCGATATATTTTTGAGTGCAAAATGCAAAGCATGACATTTCACGTCTAAGCGCGTAAACTAAAAGCGAATGAAAATAGATGATTGCACTGCAGAGAGTGGTTGATTACATATTAAAAAAAGTTAAAATTATACGGGCGCTAACACTGCACTAGAGAAGCATTTAAGATAATAATGGAGCAGTTTATTTGAAACGTGTGTTCTCCTCCCTATTGCACGACAATTTCAGCACAATCTTGTTTGGGCTCTACTCATGAGAAACAATACTTATATTACTTTTACAGATACCTGAATATACAGTTTGCTTACAAATTGTACTCTACTGTACGCACATTTACGTATATCACAAATCCTGACTATAACTTATATTGAGTTCTGTCTATAGTTTATACCATTCATTATGTTGTTAAGTCTTTTTGAAAGACTATTGACGCTTACTTTGGTTTTGTGGCCGTCAGAAGAGTCAAAGACTCACAACAAGTAAGTTTATAACTGTCTGACTATAAGTCCAAACTTATATGGTATTATACGGTAACTTATTTCTAGTTCTTTTATTTAGGATTTCAAGTCCCGCTCATTTAAGTTGAGAAGATTTCAGGTTATAATCAGTTTTGCCAAAGATTGAGAAACATTTGAACGCTTGAGCAGTGGTATGCTTTTGATGCGGGCAAATGCTCGCAGTGAGGAAACGTCATTCACTTTGGGAGAGAGAGAGCATAACACAGTGAGACATGTGCCTCTTTTTACCTCCTTCTGTGGTCTGTGATGGCTTACATTGAGAAGTGGCCGTCAGGTTGAGATTATAGACATGAGTTTATAAGATATCTTGCATGAAAACGGCTCATGTATGCCATATTCCTGCTGAGCTTTGATGCCATATCACCAAAATGCCAATGTTGTGATTCAAAGCCGCCCTCAAACACAAATCTTTGTGCCCAACAATTTTATATTATACTATACTATCATAACTGACATAATATCGTCTACAGAGAAAAGCTATTGATGAGAGACACCAAACTGTCTTTTTTCTTAGGATTCGATACAGGGATTAAATACATGTTTTGTAATTGTATACCTGTATATGCAATATAGTATATGCAAAAATAAATTTGCACACAGTATCGCATATCCTTGTTTAATGCTTAAGCCATTTTTATTTTTTTTCTAACTTGAGTAACAAAAATCACATGAGCTTAAACTTAAACTATTTAGCATTGACTTTGAAGCCGTATAAGTTTTACGTACAGGTACTGTATAACTATTTTCAATCGGGTTTCTATTTCTCATTCATGTTTGCATAGAAGGCCACTTTTGGAGTTACCATTCACAGCATGTGTCCTTTTAATCTTTGTGGGCAATCGGACTGCAGGTCCACATTGTGACGCTGGTTATCTCAAGTTTTGAAGCTAAAGCAAAGAACCTCAAGGAATCTCAAAACTATGTTTAAGTGCCTCTAACTTTAGAAAAGGCTGAGAAAATAAATCGCAACAAACATAGTAAATTGTATTTAAAAATTTCAACACTGCTTTTCTATACTGTAGTAAACATTTCAATAATAATAATTACTTTGACTATTATTGACCAAAATTAAAA
>JAUJYT010000775.1:0-15301 GCA_033996565.1 Nanhermannia nana
TAAAACAAAAAAGTTTTCTATTTTAATAATTTATCTGTTATTTTAAACAACAAAGACACAGAATCGAAAACAATATATATTTACTTAAAATACTATATAATAATTATGCGTAAAAACACTTTTAACTAATGTTTGCTGATTTGACACTCGCTAAAAGCTGTGCCTTCAAGGGTTTCATTTAGCCCTAGCGCGAGCACTGCTCACCAACTTAAGACCCAGCGTAAGAGTAAACTTTACGTAATTACACTTTAGCACATTGTGATGTTTGAAATGAGTTTCAATAATTGTTAAAAATGAACATTAGTTTAAAAATATGAAATCATACCTATAATAGTAATCTGATTGGGATCACCACCAAAATAGACAATGTTTTCATTAACCCATTTTAAAGCCATCGCCTGATCCCAGAGCCCTATATTTCCGGGCGCGTCATCAGTACCCGTGTATAAGAAGCCAAACTGCCCTAATCTGTAATTAATAGTGACCACCACTACGTCTCCTTTTGCTGCCAATACTTCACCGTCTGTTTGATCCCAATTGGATGAACCAAAGTAATAGCCGCCGCCGTGAATCCAGAATAACACAGGTTTTAATTCATTTTTAGCTTCAAGACTATCAACTGGTGACCAGATATTTAAGTAAAGACAGTCTTCGCTGAAATTTGTGTTATTCATGAAAGGTCTCAAGTTCTGCAACAGTTTTGACTGTTGGCAAGGATTTGGCCATTTTATAGCATTTACGGGTTCCTCATATTGTTTGATAGCAACTGGTTTTTTAAATCGCAATTCACCGATCGGTGGCTTAGCGTAAGGAATGCCTAAAAATATGTTCACATTCTTGCCATCAATTTGTTTACCTAAACCTATGAATTGTTTCGGTTTTATTATAACATTAACTGATTCTTCGGCTCCGATAAAAGTTTTTATAAGTAATGATAAATAGAATAAATTCACTGATATTTTACGCATTGAAACCATTTTCATTTGAAACACAAGTTTAAAGGCACACAAAATTTCTTAAGAATAAAAGTTTGTGAGAATATGAAGTTTGCATTTAATTTATAATCTATTTAATTGTGTTTAAACCTTGAAAAATGTCTTTTCCTTAAAATAAATCTTAAATAACTGAACACTTGTTTTGTTAATTATAAAATTCTTATAAAAAATTCTTAAGATATGCTATTTTGCTCATATTTGTTATGATAGTTAAAGAGTTAATCAATTAATTATTATAACATAACTTATATCTGTTTATAACAAGTATATTATCTTTCAAATTGTTAATGGCTTTGAATGTATTATTTTAAAGTTAATCAATGAAAGTGAGCACAAAAAATATTATTTCCTGAAAACACTTCCTTTAAGTTTATGGTTAAAAAATGAAAAAAAACATTAAACTTCAGAGAAAATAAGCAATAATTTAAATACGACTTTCATGTGACATAAAAATTTATGTTTTCATTGTATAATAATTTATATTCAGTAAAAACTCATTTTAATAAATATTAATTCAAACAAATGAAAAGAGAAGACAATTAACTATTTTCAAAATTTATAAAATATTTATTGAATTAAATTCTAATATATAATTATTATTATTAATTAATAGACTAATAAATCATTGATATCATTGAATATTAACAGTTAAATGTTGTCCACTATTAACGCCATAATGAATGAGAGAGGGATCATCACAGCTATTAATGTAAGCCCAGGGCATCATAACTGTGCTGAAACCGATTCCTATCTGCCCATCATTTCCAACAGCTATCGCACCGCCAAAGCCATCAACTCTTCTCTTCATGAGTTCAAGTGATGCGTCCACTGATTCTTGAAGTGATTTTCCACTCTCGAACTGATACATTATCTCTCGTGACAGACACACTCTCATTATAGCCTCGCCGTGACCTTCATTTGCAAAAAGAAATAGGGCATAACTTTTATCAAATTCTTTAATTTATATTAAAATCGACTTTTCTATTAAAAAATTGAATAAATTATAATAAAATACATTTTAAGCTTTTATGACGAAAACTCTTTTAAAAAATTGTTTTTTATGGGATAAAAGATTGTGTATTAAATGATTTGCGAATAAATATAACAAATGTTTTAAGTAATTAATAAGATATCGAACCAGTAGTAGAAACAGCACCACAAGTGTTATCGGCATAACCACCGGCGCCGATGATAGGACTGTCACCAATACGACCAACACGTTTAGCAGTTATACCGCCTGTGGAAGTGGCGGTCGCGACGTTTCCGTACTTATCAATAGCGACAGCGCCCACAGTGTCGTGTTCTTCACTATTAGCCGGTTCGGAAACTTGTTTTACGGCATGTTTTTTGTCTTCGTTTACAGTATTGACAAAAGTCTTGTATTCATTGAGTCTCTCCTGAAAAGTATTTTTTTAAAAACAAAATTTGAAATAAAGTGAAATTAAAAAATTATTTTCTCTCAAAACCTGTGCCCACTTGTGAATGTGTGACTCTTTTGGGATCAATGGTATACCAACTTCTTGAGCAAATTGTTCAGCGCCTGAAGATATTAGTAGACAGTGATCAGTATTGTCCATAACAGCTCTGGCAAGAGATACAGGATTTTTGATTCTGGAAATGCCGGCGACTGCTCCACTTTTGAGTGTCTTTCCGTCCATTATTATCGCATCGTTTTCTACTTCACCCGTTGTTGTCAGAGATGAGCCGTAACCTAATTTCAATTTGAGATGAGTTTTAAAATTTTTAAACCATTGAAAAAACTTTAAATCAATTAATATTTTTAATTATAATTAATAAAAAGCCTTTAAATTAATTTAATAAAAAGTTTTCTGATTATCGCTAAAAGTTTGGGTTCTTATCCACCGGAATCTCAATCAACTGAAGAGAAGTCTGACTCCAAACCGAACCCGAAACTAAAATTTTAATTTAAAAAGTGAAAAAAATATAACAAATAATATTTGTTACAAATATTAATCCCTTTAATAGATGTGAACAACTGTTTAATTCATATTTACAATCGGTTTATAAGTTTGTGAACTAAATAAATAATTAAAGTGAAAGAAAAACACAAAGCTGTTTAATTATAACAATTTAAATGCGGAGAAGGGCTAACATAACACTCCAGCTATTGGTGACCATATATTTTGGTCCAACAGATCATAAGTCACCTGAATATTGGGCACAAAAGTTACAAAAAATATGATAAAAAGTGGTTAAGAGTGAGTCTCACCCGCATTAAAGACGGGATCGTTTTCCATGCAATTGACCGCCAGTTGGACCGCATCGACAGCGCTCTTCCCGTTGACCAGTGCTTCAAAACCACATTTAACCGCAGTTTTGATGCCATTTATCTTAATGTCTCTATATTTTACGGGCACAACAGCTGCCCCGCCGTGCACTATAATTATCATATTTAATGGGACCAAAAGATCGGTAAAATATTATGTGAACTGCAGTAATATTAAAAGAGAAATGACTTCGTATTATCGATCGCTTTATTGATTTGCTGTTCGGTATCGAATAGTTTCCTCGCGAAGCGATCGCGCCTTCGCTTCAACCACTTTAAGCGCCAAGTCTTTAACTGATATCCAAAAAGTGTACCGAAACTGAATGATAGCAATAGTATTACTGATAATCCACGTCCTGTTAACTGGATTTGCATCGCTTTCTGAGCATTTGTTTATTGAGTTTAATAATAAACTGTTTGTTAAATAAAATGAGTTATTATTTACACTAATTTTTGTTTATTTTATTCAATGATATGACTTATGCACATGTTTTAGTATTTTGTTTATTAATATAAATATTAAGTTAATTGCAATCAAATTTTGTGCTTTTTTACACTTAAGTTTCTTAGTTTTTAACTTTATTATTGTGTATATAAAAGGTTTAAATAATTTGAGTGTTCGCTGGTTTTAATATTTATTATTCTTAACTATTGATGTTTTTGCCATCTATTAAGAGAAAAGTTTTTGCAAACTTTTTATTCAAAAGATAATAAAAGTTTTTAAAACTTTTTTGATAAATATAGTATTTGTTAGTAATGCAAAACAAATTATTTATAACTGTTTTTGAATTTTATAAAATTAAATGATTTGAAAATATTATATTTCAATATAATGTACATTTTTGTTCTTATTAATTATCTAAAGATTATAAGTAATTGAAACTTATATTAAAGACTTGAAGTTATCAATAAAACACTTGCATGTGATACAGATTATTGATAAATGCATTAAATAATCTAATACTGTAGTCCATAATAGAGACGAATACAAGACTAATGTAGTATTAAACAGACCTAATATTAAACTTTCATATCTCTAATAAACTTCAAATCTGCTTCAAATAACTTATAAATGAGCGATAACTCAAAGACATTCGTTCATTAGCTTTCATAAAGTCATTAAAAGTCAGTCAAAAAATTACTGTGAAATCAAAGTTTAAGTGCAAATAAATGACTTCAAAAATGCGTTGTTTTTTTAATTGTAAAAATGAATAATTATGTGAAATAAATATAATTTTATTATTGTAAAAATCAGTTACATAATCAAATTTTTTCAAAAAATGGAAACATCAAACTCTACTGTAGATAATCCTCAACATATTATACAAAGACAGCGATCAGTAACAATCGCAGATCACAGCGATATGAACGCAAATGAAAGTGAGCAAATACTCATTCAGTCAAGTTCTGAAAATATTGACCAAAAATTAAGGCAAGTCTTGGTTTTTTATTTGAGCTTATTGTTAGCTAATGTTGTGCGAGGCTCTAGTTTTCGAGTTTAGGCTCGGGCTCTGGGCAACATTAATAGCATTTTAATTCTATCACTAAATCTAAATTGACAATCAAAATCTAAATCTAAAATCTATCACTATATCTAAATTATCCATAAATCTAAAATGCATTTCAAACAATTTTACTTTGGCTTATTTTTATAGTTAATTTTTAAAAATTGTCCACCCTTGCCCAGTCCTTGCCTACTTTGTCTACCATTAGTAGCGTTGCTGCTTAAAAATGATAAATAAAAAAATGAGTTTTGCATATTATGAAAAATAAATACATAGAATTCCTTGCCATACATCTTTGTTTATGCGCTTTAAAAGCTAACTTTTTTTTCTAATAACAAAAAAAATTAATTCCATAATAAATCTTTTTTCTCTATCCCAGAAGTATTCACGAGGAATATTTCTCTACTCCAGAAGAAGATGAAAGTTCACCTTTATTACAATCTTTGACAAAAAAATTGGTGGATTCTGAGAGCAGTGCAGAAATAGCAAAGTCCAGAAAGCTATCAATAATCGATCAAATACAAGGAGGCGCGAGTTGGTTATCAGCGGCTTTCCTATTAATGAGCGCTGCATTGGGTGCCGGACTATTAAACTATCCCTTTGCTTATGACAGGGTGGGAGGCATATGGCTATCAACTGTTGCGCAACTGATTGTATTAATAATGTTGGCGACAACTATGTTAATACTCGTATATTGCGCTCATTTAAATCAAGTCAGCTCTTATCACGACGTCTTATACTCAATGTGTGGCAAATTTGTGCAACAAATGGCTGCGTTTTCTATAATGATATCATGTTTTGGAATATCTGTCACATTCCTGATAATAATTGGCGACCAATTTGATAGAGTATTCGCCACTTTTATTGGTCCCCAATTCTGCTATGAGTGGTATTTCAATAGGTCTTACACTATATTTGTGACTGCATTGGTTTGCATTTGGCCGATGTCTTACTTCAAACGATTAGATTTCTTAAAATACTCTAATGTTTTAGGAATTTTCGCTATGCTTTATGTCGTATTCCTGAGTGTATACGAATATTATATGCTTGACGTCAAAGCGGGACCCATCAAATCAGGTCCTGATAGTATATTAGCCGTATTCGCAGCCCTACCAGTCATTTGTTTTGCTTATCAGACACACGAAATTGTAGTTCCCGTCTATGTTTGTATGTCTGATAGGAGGATAAGTTCTTTCGCAAAAGCGACTGCACTCGCATTATCAGTATTACTAATACTATACTGTATTTCGGGTACATTTGGATATTTGACATTCGGGTCTAATGTAACCGCAGATATAACGCAAATGTATAACGCAAAAGACCCTATCGTTGCCGCAGGTATTGTAGCATTAATTGTCAAAATGATAGCAACGTATCCACAGACTGTATTCTGTGGAAGAGACACTTTTATCAGATTATTCTTTAAAGAACAGACTAATAATAGAAAAGAATTCTGGCATAGAATTACTATAACAACTGTTTGGAATTTATTTGTATTACTGTTATCTATAATAACGCCTAATATTACTATCTCTATTGGATTTCTGGGATCATTATCCGCATGCAATGGTTTCATATTTCCCGGTCTTTGTATGATTTCTTTAGCCAGACATCGATTAAATATAATGTCTTCACCTTTGAGTAAACTGATGCTTATATATGGCATTTTAATTATACTGACAGGTAGTTTCATGTTTGTAATTATACTCATTCAAGCTACTCATGATTTGCAGCATTATGAAAGTGTTCAGCTTTGCAAATGATTATCTTATTATAATCACAAACTGTTTTAATTAATTTAATGCAAATTTTGATAATATTTCTATCGAAAGCCTATTTTATATGCTATTAATATTCATATTAATGTATTTCTTGAACAATATTGAAAACATGTGTAAATAAAATAACAATTTTTATTCTGTATACAAGTTGTTTATTAAATTTTTTCTAAACAAATAAAAATATGTATTAATGTATAAGTAGATTAAAACTTTTTATATTAATTAATGCAATAAATTCATTTTTTTGGACAAATAAGTTTACGTAAGTTAGAATGTTATGTAAGCTGAGTTTATTTGACTGCGATGTCCCTTGTTGGAATAGGAAGTTGGAATACCCTTTACAACTATTGCATCAGATCTTATGTGAAATTTAAATTTTTTTGTTTATCAAGTTAAATATATTATTCTATTATAAACTCAACCACTAATTTAGTAATTTATTTGTAATCTCAAGAAATAATTTTTTCAATGTAGAAAAATGGTTTAATAAATAAATCAAAAAATCAAAATCATATGGGAACTGATATGATAATGGAAAGATCATTCCAAAAGCTTTAATTTGACACCGGTCACAACTTGTTCGAATGAGTGATCGGTATGCTACATTCAATTGAATTTTCGAAATTTTCATGTTTGCCGCATTGCCCTACTCAAGTAAAGTGAATTAAGGCAAAACAAAAATATAGGTATCCAATCATTTTTTGTCTAGTTTAGTGTCCATAGATTAGAATTCAAAAATTATTATTCTTTTTCTCTGAGAGAATTTACATATGTCATTTATATACCTTACAGTAAATTTGAACGCCGTCTCACTCAAATGTTCTTCCCAACATATCGTACATTCAAAATTTTTTTTATCAAAATCCATTAATTTTTACTAGTAAAAACCCCCAAAAACCATGTCCCAAAAAGCAACGTGTGTACAAAAAAATTAATTTAATTTTTTGAATGTTGTCTGAGAAGCACATAGTCAAAAGTCAAGAATAAGAATAACTTTCTATAGAATTTTTATGGCCTTTTATCTAAGATTCGCCTGAAAATTGTGTAATACAATTTCGCAGGATATCTGTCATAATTAGAGAAACCAAAAATATGTTAAAACAAGTAATAGTGAAACAAACTCTTATAGCAATTCTTAAGTCTTTTATCAAACAAATAATCAAATGAGTAAATGAGTGAAATCATTGGTTTTAATTCATTTTATAAAATATTATTCAAAGTTGGAAAAGACTTAAGAAATAATCAAAAATTATTCATTTGATTAATTGTTTGATAAAAACTTAAAGAATTACTATAAGGGTATGTTTCACTATTATTATTTTAAAATATTTTTAACATATTTTTTGTATCTCTGGTCATAATTGTGCGGACACAATGTTATTTAAAATAATTTTATGTTAAACGAAACCCTAGATTGGGTGACACGTCATCAAAAAAACACATACTGTAGAGATTTTATTGAAAATAGACAGACACTTTGCAGCCACTTTGGAGGACAAAATTTTTTATAATGTGTTTTAAGAGAGAAATAGTAATTTTAGAATATTATTTTCGGTACTTCCGATTGAATGGCTAAGTTATTATTCGAATGATATATAAGATTTTAGCGGAACTTTCAAGAATATGGTCTATTTTCGAAAAATTAGTGTTACTTATGTAAAATATATATAAAATAAACAAGAGAGATAACATTTTGAGCCAAAATGTTGAGATAAAATGCTTTCGTACTTAACTTAACTAACATGACGCTTAGTAAACGCTCAGAGCTCACTGGCCTTAAAAACCGAGCGCGCTCACCTTTTTCATCCGAACGGCGCCGAGCATGTGCATCACTGCTTATATGTTATCTAAAACCATAATAAGCATTGTCTATTTTGAAATGTTATTGTATTAGATTATACTTTAATTAGAATGTTTGGCTATTTTATAATTCTTAATTTAATATCGCTAATAAATAATAATGGATAGCACTGAATAATTAAAAAAATATCTATGCATTTTTGCAAGAAAAATGTAAAAAATATGCATTAAAAAGTTCATATATCTTTGATTTTTCGAGATGGTGTCAAAAATCCTTCTGTCTGTCAACAATTTTTTTTATTAATTAGCGTTTTGGAGCCTAAATATTTTTAAATAAAATATTAAATGGAGAAGCATTAAAATTCAGCATATATAATTCTATTATTTAATATATTAAAGCATAAGCCTTACTAAAAGTTATTTTGACAATAATTTCAAATTTAAATCAAAATCAAATAAACCAAAGAATCTTTTTAAAAAATTTTATAAAAAAAATCAAAGGGGAGGCCACGGTAAAACTTTTGAGATACTATTTGAAAATCGTATTATATGCAAGAAAATTGTAAACAAACAAAATATGTAATATTGTGCAAAAATTCTCAATTTTTGAATTATATGTAAACTGAAACTAGCATTACTCGTCTTGTAATTATGTCATTGGTGCTTATTTTAAGTTTTATGGCCATAAATACAACAAAAAAGCAAATATGCAAACGTCTCGTCCATATTAACAAAGTTTTGACGTTGAAAGTGTTGCTAACTTATCAATTATTCATGTTGTTATAATACATCATTTACCTAAGAATGAGTATAAATACAACTCAAGGTTTCACTGATTAACTACAATCATTATATTCTTGCACTCTTTGCACTCTTTGCACTCGCTGAAGGACACCAAAGTACAAAATTTTATCTACTGGTGAAATATTAAATTTTTTGAATATAAATTAAGTTCAAGAACTTATACTCCAGTTATACTCATCTCCAGAAGTTCTTAAAGGAGTTGTTTTGAAAAATAAATCTATTCTTTTGAGTAAAATTAGCGAATATACTATTGAACTGCATTGATATTAACTCACATAATACTACAAAATGATTTTTGTTAACGGCTATTTGGTATCAGTTATCGCAGTCATAACATCTATTTTAATGTAAGTAAAACCTGTTTACATAAATTTGTTATATAATAGTGTTTATACAGAAAAATATATTTATTATACTATTTTATCGCTTATTTTTTTAAATTAATTATTCTAATTATTAAAATTGATTTGAATTTATTTTAAAAATTTTAAGTTATATTTACCGGCGCTTCACATATTGGTCACGACATGGAGTCTCAGGGCCTGGTTTTATTGAATGGCAAATATTCCTCACAAAACATTCAGAATGGACTGTTAAGCAAATCAAGAAATATGGAAGAATTTATGGGTCTTATGACTTTGTTAGTAAAAGTTTAATCGTTAATGAGCCTGACCTTATCCGTGATATTTTGGTCAAAGATTTTCATATCTTTCCTCATCGACAAGAATTTTATTCCGGAAGTTCAAAAATCAATAAAAGTTTATTTTTCATGCATGGAAACGATGACTGGAAGAGAATTCGTTCAATAGTTTCACCAACTTTTACATCAGGAAAGTTGAAATCAATGATGGCTAACATTTCTGATATTTCTGATAAATTTGTCACCAGTTTACAGAAATTTGCTGAGAAAGGTATTATTTAATTGATATTTTATATTTATAGTTATATTTTGGAGAGAATTTAAATCAACTGATTCCCTGTTTTAATACCCTTTTAGAAAACTTACTTTAATAAAAACTCTAATTTAAGTTTTTGATTAATAATTGTATGTGAAGTATAAGTACAGAATATATGCCTAAAACAGACTCATTAGCACGAGTTAGCACAGTATTTGTAACATAAAACTACCGGTACTATAAGAATAAATTCCAATTTTCAATTAAGTATTTAACGACTTCAATAAATAAAAGTTTGGCTGAAAAGTGATTTAACATATCATCAGCTTAGGAATAATTAATTAAATGAGTGGTATTTAATTAAAAAAAGAATGTAATTAATACTTATAAGGAATGTCAGCCCATACATTTTCCATATTTAACTTTCAATCAAACACATACACATACACATACACATACGTAGTACACTTAATATTGAAGTTTAACAAAGAGTATAAGTTGAGCTCAAAAATATTAAATTAAGAATATCTCTAAATACTCAATTATATCAATGAAAGAAAATGTTATACATGAAAATGCTTTCAGCCAAGAAAGCCCTTAAACGCAGGAGTGTTAAAGGTCCGACCTGCCAGAAGGGGGTAAACCTGAGAAATTTCCAAATTTTAGGGGGGGAGCAAAAACTTCGATATTATAAGATAATTTTTTAGAAAATCGATTTTTCCGTCAAAACTTTTTCAAAAAAAATTGCCGTCAATTTTTAACTAATTTTTTTTCATAAAAAACCTATGATTACTCATAAGATTTATAATTATTTAATGTTGATATGTATTTAAAACTATAATTAGAACCTTTAGGTGAGCATTATCGCCTTCTTTGAGATGAATCCTTTACTTTATGCTGTACTTGCACTCAACTTTACCAATTTTTCATTGGGGGGGGGGGGGTCTAGCTTTGGATGTTCCAGGTGGGGGTACACTACCTACACCTCCCACTTTAACAGCCCTGCTTAAATGGCTAAAACTAAAGAAAACTATCAGTTTGCAACTTTTTGATTTTATATATATTTAAAATTTTTTAATTGCATTATTTTACTATATATTTTAGATAATGAGTTCTAAATAATGAAAACACTGTCACAGCATTTACAGTGGATTATAATTTTTTTGAAAACTTTTCTAAAGGAAAATTTAAATCACATAATTGCAAAATAATTTTATTAATTATTGCGTACTTACAGACACACAGACGTGATTTTTAAATAATATAGATTATTGTAAATATTGTTGCGATGCAAAAATGTTATATAATGTGTACAAAACGCGTCAATTATTTCACTAAAAAAACATATCAAAACACCACTACAAAACAGGGTGTCAGGAGCAGTAAAATATTGCCTGTTTTTTAATAGCATTAATGCGAGACTACTTGTTATTAAGATGTTGGTTATCTAAAAAAGCATCTTTTCGTCACTATTGAGCCCATTTTAAAAATATTTTTCTACATAAATATCTGTCAAAACACGTTAAAAAAATATTTTATTTTATGGTATCTAAGAAACAGCTGACTAGTAGTCACTTGAATTTTTCATTTCCCAATGGAAAGGGAGAGTCAACTTTAAATTATACTTTTTTGGGTTAATTATACATTTCATTGAATAAGAAAATTGAAAATTCAAATAAATTTCAGAGTTTTCCATTATTCCAAAAAAGTTCACTAAAAAGTATTTTTCAATTTTATTTATTTACTTATTAGATTACAGAATTCTAAAATTATTCAGAGCTTTTTCAAATCTAATATTTGCAAATCTCATAAATAAATATATTAAAAGAACATTTATTTTCTGATAAATTTTTCTATTTTAATTTAAATTTATTTATTTGGAAAGGAATATTATTTTCAACACATTTTTATCTAGAAAATTATTATTTTCACTTGAGATTATCTCATAAAATAGAACCCCATAAATACTTGTGCAACTATACCAAAAATGCGTTTCAAAAAATTTAACAGCCCACACAATCATTGTATAAAACATAGGTGCCTAACTCATATGCCTGAAGGGGATTTTTAGATTATTATAACCATTATAACTTTTTGTGGGCATTAATTTTATATAGGGCCATCCACATAATAAGTACGCAAAAATAAACCATTTTGACCCTAACCCTCATGCATTCACGCAACTGTACACTTTTCATATCCCATAACAAGTGAGTATAGTTCATTACAGCCAAAAATACGAGAGTAAAATATGTACTTTTCTGCATAGTTTTTATTTTAATAGACTTTAATTAATATAATGTTTGAAAGATATGAAAAATGAGTATACGAGTGACTGTCATCATCAAAAAAAAAAATTAAAAAACATGTTATCAATGGAATACTCGTTGTTAATGTTAAAAAAACCAAACATTTGAGTTCAGATCTAAATTTTATTGATATCTTATAAGTGATAACACATTTACAGATTAATTCAACATCAGATCTGAACTCAAATCACAGGGTTTTCCATTAAATATTTCATGAAATTACATGTTTTTTATTTATAAACTCAAGTTTACCACTAAAATAGACTCTTTATTATAGTGTAGTTTTTAACTGATAACAACCTATTACTCAGTTTTTAAAGTATAGTCGACTATAAGATAATGCTATACACAAAAGTATATATTATAAAATTCTCGTATTTTTTGTGAAAATGACTGTACGCTTTTGCAGATTCGACTGAATGTAACATTCACAAATTATAGGATCGCCTCAATAATAAAATTTATACTTATTTATTTGGTTTCTTATACGCATTACTTATTAAATTGTTGATCATATCTTTGCTTATGTTTAGATTTTTATCAAAACAGATATTGTTACAGACAACTGGTTCTGCACTTAGGCATAAGCAGTCATAATAAAAGAATTACCTAAACTGAAAATAGTAACATTTCTTGAACTTTTTGTTTATTTAAAATTTTTTTTAAACTTTATAAACCATTGAAAATATACTTTTTAATGGGAAATGAAAATTTGAAGTAAACACAGTTGAAATCATTGCAAAATCATTTCTTAGATTTTGCAGATTTAAATATTCTTTGTCGATATGTTTTGATATGACATTCATGTACAGAATTATTTTGCAAATTAGCTCTTGATTGATGAAAAGGATACTTTTTAGATATCTTGCAAACAGAATTAATTTATGCTGTTTTTTGTGTATATCAGTGTATATTTACATATTCAACCGAATTAGAAGCATATTTTTCACATTTTTAGTTTTCTAACATATAAAAATAAATTCCAAATATACAATCTCTTAATATATAACAAAAATAAATAATATTAATAAATTATTAACAACTCTCAGAATGAAAAAACATTTTTGTTTCAGTTATTTAAATATTAAAAATTTTATTTCTATTAAATGAAAAATATATTTAAGGAGAAACATTTGATATGAGAAAATATGTGGGAGCCTTTGCTATGGATGTGATCTCTGCCTGTGCTTATGGTATAAATACTGATTCAATTAATAATCCAAACCATCCTATTGTTGTTAATGCAAAGAAGATATTAAATGTGGACTCGAGTATTGGTCTATTTCTGTCAGCTATGGCCCCTCCGATTGCTAAATATTTCAATCTCGAACCCTTTGATGTAAGCGCTGTTAAATATTTCGATGCCTTAACCAATAAATTAGTTGAAGAGAGGAAAAAGTCAATTCAAACTCAGGATAAGAGTAATATTTGATTAAATCATTGAAATTATGTAAAAATTCATTATATATTTTATTTTATACTTTAAAAGACAAGAAAAGGTCCGATTTTTTGCAATTAATGATTGACACAGAAAGAAATGATAATGATTTAGATATCGACCCGACCAGTGATGACGAGAGTTTCAAAGTGGAGGAAAGTCATGTCAAATATGATTTATTGAATGCAGATAATAGTCGTAAGTCTGAGCGTTCTCTGTCTTCTGATGAATTGACAGCTCAATCAATACTATTCTTCATCGCCGGATATGACACTACCAGTGCTGCAATTTCTCATTGCATTTATTTCTTGTCTCAAAATAAAGACATTCAACAAAAACTTTACAAAGAATTGCAAACAATAACAGACTTTAGTTATGAAACTTTGAACAAATTGAAATATTTAAACGCTATAATAAAAGAAACTCTAAGACTCGCTCCTTCTCTAACACATATTGGGAGAGAATGTATAAAAGACTATAAACTCGGAAACACAGGTATTAATTACAAAAATTTCTTTTTATAAGTTATTGAATTTAAAGAAATTTAAAGAAATTTAAAGAAATTTTAATATAATTTCACTAAAAGGCATAACAATACCCGCCGGAACATCAATAGAAATACTACCCTTTGCTCTACACAGAGATCCAGAATTTTTCCCCGAACCCGAAGTTTTCAAACCGGAAAGATTTATCTCAGATTCAGGTGAACCCACACATCATCCGTACGCTTATATCCCTTTCGGTGGCGGACCTCGACTTTGTGTAGGAATGAGATTTGCCTTAAATGAGATGCGAATGTGTATCGCAAAACTCATTAATAAGTTTGAGTTTGAAATGGAGCCTAATTTTAAAGTAAATTATTATTATTATTTGAAATACTATATTACTTAATGTGTTTTCTTTGCATTAAATTATAGATCGATTACTTTAATGGCAGTATTTTGATATCACCCAAAAGTTTAATGGTTAATATTAAAACTAGGATTTAGTATCCTTTAATCAAAAATTTCAATTCTTTGTTAATTTTGTATCATTTAAATAATTAATTGTTTAAGTAATCTCTGTTTGAATTTAACGTTTATTTAATAAATTTGACTGAAGAGCATAAATAATTTAATGTTTTCGGTATTTTAACATATAAACAAAATAACGTTACTCTAATTCTATGAGGTTTTTGACAAAGAATGCTTTTCTCTAACTTTTAGTATAAAGAATGTATAGAAACCTATAACTGCTTTTGAATTATAAACTAAGACTCATTAGTGATTCATTACTCTGCTTTGATTAACATTAGTGACTAGTGCTTCCTTTATCAATCAAAATGAGTTACATTTTGGAGTTTTTATATTTTTGTTTAATTAAAGATAATGTAAAATACATGTATGTGGTGCTCATATTATTTTAAATTAAGTATTACTTTATAAATGTTGAAACCTATACAATTTATGTGTGTGATTGCTTTTAAATTTTAATTTTAATTTTAATT
>JAUJYT010000776.1:0-15290 GCA_033996565.1 Nanhermannia nana
GCTTTCCCCATAACTCCTGGTGCAAACGCCAGCCCTGCACGGTCATATGCTGACGTACCATATCTGGTTTCATTTGCCGGAAATCTTCCGCAGTTACAATATTGAACTCTTTTAACTTTTTCTTTCTCACAGAAATTGTATCACAAAGTTTTCTTTCACTGATCAATGAAGAAGTGGGACCATTGCTCATAACAATAGGTTTTGGTTCTCCGATAGGCACTAATAATGTTTTTCCCAAATGTTGATTGTACTGTAGAGCCCACGCCTCTATGTTTTGCTGTGTTGTCGATGTGTTGCAATACTTTTTAATGCTGTCAGGACTGAGTCTAACCCAAACTCCATCATCGTTATGCAACTCTTCAATTATTGTTATGACACCATTAACTTCAATGATTCCCATTTGTTCTGATTGTAGTGATGGAAGTGAGCGAACTCTTAGTCCAGAACTGTTACGAATAACAAATTTTCGTGTTCGCGAAGGCAGAGGTTTTTTATTTGATTTGTTAGTTATCGTTTGGACCTGTGGTATAGCAATACCTTTAGGCGGTTCTCCCACCTGAACAGACTGAGAGGTGTTGACCGCCACACCATCAACAGTTATTTTCAACTGATACCAACCGGTAGAGCCTGGAGTCCAGTTCGCTGTATAAGTGCCGTCATTGTTAGACCTGACGAGCATTGTCTCCATTGTTCTGCGTTTGACCGGAGACACAAACCTTAACTCTTCGAATGAATAATTCTCGTACTGCCTCATCATTGTGATCGCGTGATAAAACATCTTATCCTTAGCTGTGATGCTATACTGAACGTTCTGAACGGGCGGCTGAACGAGTCCTCCAAATGATAAATCGTTATTTGATTGTTTTGACTGAGTATTAGAATTTGCGTGAAATGGTTGTGCGCTTACTTCTACTTTCAAATTGGGAACATTAACCATATTTCCGTATTGGTCTCTAGTGATCACAGTTATGACTGTAGGCCAACCGCATTGTAACTCTTGATCTGCACCACAACTGCAATGAACTTCACACTGATTCGGGTCAACGAATGATTCGCATTGAAACCATTTCGCTAATCGCGCGCCTGAAGTTCCGGGAGTTAAGGAACAAAAGTCTTTGAGAAAGGGGTGTTCATTAGCGAGCGGAACAATACCGTCGAGAGCTTCCGAAGCATTCAACGGATGTGAAAGTGAAAGTCCTTTACATAATAGAGTTGAATGCATTTCAAACGTTCTGAGAGCCAACTCTTCATTTACTTCTATATCACTGGCTATTTGTGGAAGTATTAGATTTTTCTTGAGAAGAGTTCCGATACAAATACCCCCCAAATAAGTTAATTCTTGTTCCAAATACTGTAAACCCAAATATAAACCTTCAGTAATGGGGTTCTCATAGCCTACAACTTGACACCTAAACCCATAATATAGTGCTTTATCTTCTTTTACATAATCAGAAGCTGTTTCGAGTGACAAAATTATTTCATTGCCAGGAATTATGATAGAACTTGTCGGCCAATTGTTGGACTTTCCCTGAAATCTTTTTAGAATAGGCCAAAAACTGTTGATTTGTTCGTTGTTTTTTCCACTTTTTGCTGATTCCCAAACCTTTGGTTGAGTGGCTTCGGGTACATATATCTGTAAAGTATCTTCTGGTTGAGCGGTAGCACACCTACTGTCGAACTCAACGCACATCCATTTAACAGTTGGCGGAAACTTAACTCTATAGTTGGAAACGGAGGCAGGTTTGTAGGGGTGATCACTTTCGACTGTTACGTAATGTCGAGACGTTGTGATTGAACTATTACTTTGAGGCAATGGTGATAATGAACGGTTCGAAATAACAAAATCATTTGATTTATTCAAGTAAACAACTAATGGCAATAATTGTCTGATCATTGATAGTATTTGCGTCGCATTCTTTGAATCACTTGTAGCTATTGGTGCCAAATATGCTAATATAAGAGGTAACAGTTTTTTTATTAATAAAGAAGAAGATATCTCCCAAATAAGTTCAGATGAGGCACATTCCTGTGCTTGAAGTAGAAGATCGATAGTTAGCGAAATCACACTATCACTTATGGCTATTGCGTTCTTTCTCGGAATTTCTTCATTAATCGGATAGCGATTTGTTTCAGAATTGAAAGTTTGCGGAGCACTATAGTAAAGGATCTGTAGAGAATCAATAGAATATACAGTATATTAATTAGTAATTCATATAAATCTAATGTCTATTGCATTTATTACTTGTGGAATTTGTCCGCGCGTGTGATTCGTGCCGTTGAAGCTTAACGAACAATCACTGAATGTAAAAGTTGTGTTATCAGCGCCACGAATATGAGTTAATCCTGCGTCGCCATTATTAGTGCGCGGGCCGTGATTTTTCAATCTGATTGCGTACTGATATTGCATAAAAAATAAATATCATTAGATTTATAGTTATATTTATATAGCGAGCAATTCAAAGAAATAGCATTACTTTAACATTTGGAGATATGAGGACTGCTCTCTCGAATTTTAATTCGCAGACATCTACAGATTTATCTTCAAAAGAATACGAGCCCTTCGCTGTCTCAATGGTTCTCCAGGGATGTGATTGTCCGTCACGAGAAACTGATCTTTCGTCAGGTTGTACTCCATGATAGTCAAGTAGTTCTAACTCATAATGCCATTCATTACCGATACCGCCATAAACAGTGACGCCAGCGATTGAAATGCCGGGTCTGTCAACTGCGAAACAAATAGCATCCGGAGATCCGTTGCCTGTATTCCAAGTCCTGTTTTGAGAAATGCGCGCAAATCTGGAAGGAGTGATGTGTAGCTGTTGTCCACTTAATACTTGAGAATCGAAACCAATGCCAGTCACCTGAGCCACTAATTCAGACACTATTGTTGATATCAGATTACAGGTGTGTTCTACTAATTGTATTGTATGTCCACTTTCTGTTGCGTAATCATTAGATGAATTGGAATCAGTTAAGTTGGCGCTATTTTCTTGTTGTAGAGCATATCTAATGGGTTGGCCCACTATTTTCAACAGGTTATTAAAAATATCACGGAATGAACATTCGGTCCCTGAATGACATCCTTCTTGATCTGTCTTTTCTAATATTTTTTCATTTAAAATCGAATGTTGAAAACTACCTAAATCTGTGTCAATCAATGTAATTAATAATTAAATAAATGGATAAAAATCAAAATAAATTGAGCCCATTGTTAAAAGCTAATCAACAAATCTTTAAGGAAGGCTTCAAATAAAATAATTAAAAATAGTTTTAAATTTAATAACAATAGATTTAAGAGATTTAATAGAAAAGTCAGACAAATAAATGCAGTAATCTATCGATTCAATAATCAGAATAAGAGAAATAAAAAAAATATTTTGATTGAATAAATATAAAATACTGTATTTCTGACCTGAGTTAGGACTTTGCAAATCAGAAGGACTCTGCAAATTATAAACGTCTAATCCATTCATTATAGGAAACGTTTGAGTCAATCGAACCCAAGGACGGCATAATGCGGCCAACATTGCAGATAATAAATAGACTGAACGAAAAGGAGGCAAATTATTATGATTGAGGAGCAAATCACATAAACCCCTCCATCTTAAAGAACTACTCGGATAGAAGGCGTGATAACAAGAAAGAAAAGTTTCGTGACTTTCTTCCATTATTTGACAGATAAAAGCATTCACTTCTCCAGTGTATGACTGATTTCTTGGTGGAGATTCTGGCGGATCAGATAATATAAATTTTAATAAAGTTCTCACATCATATATACATTCAGCCAATTTCATGGAATCGTTTGTAGTTGACTGAAGTTTCTGTTCGTGTCTGTTGGGAAACACTTCGTTTATATATACTTTTAATAAGTGAAGTGAAGCACAAGATATATAAGTCAAATGTCTCAACTCAATAATCATTGAACTCAAAGCAGTAACAGATTCAGAAGAGTATGAGTTTATATCAAACAAAATAGCTTTAAATGACTGCCAACTCCATCGTAACAACTTTAGCAAAGATTGAAAACAATCTGCTGTTACTGTTAATGAGAATTCTTTTCCTATTATACAAATGGGCTCTTCATATAGAGAGCGGTGATCGTTACGACTCGAGACTCCATGATTTGATGGGTCAGTTAAAGCAGAAGTTACTTTGTATAGCAATTGCGGTATTTGTCCCGCATTAACATCTGTTCCATTATTTGACTTTTTTGAGCTTTTAAAGTAAAATATCACTTGATCTTCAGTATTCACCACTGATTGTCCACTTGATCCACAATCACTACTTGGACCAGAAATTCGAGCCCATGCGACATACCATCGATTTGCTTGAATAGGAACGGGTTCTTCGAACAGAATCGGATATTTCTGTCGAGCGGCGCATTCGAATGGAATTTCTTCAGTTTCAGCTAATATTTCTCCGTCACCTTCTTGTTCACCACCATCTGGTCCTATATCGAATAACTTTAATTTTGCGGTATATTCTCCTCGACCTCCAAATAAACCGAAACCTCCGAGCAATATATCGTTATCAGCCATGAATCGAATGGCTTCGATTGAGTGACTCGAAAACCCCCAACCTTTCAATTTTATTCATATTTTAAATTATTTCTAAAATAAAATCTAATTTAACAAAACAAAAATAGTGTTCACCTCCGCCATGACTTTCAAAACGACAAACAGAAGAAAAGTCGTCTTTGCCTAAGCTCTTAGTTATTTGACTCTTAGATTGGTCGTCATCTTGTATTGTCCAACCTTTAAGTGATGAAAAGATTAAATGATTAGATGGCTATCAATGGAAGACAAAGTTATACCTATTTGATGCGCTGCAGTGAGTGTGTCGAGAGTGCAGAGCAAATTCAAAGCAGCTGTAGTTCTATTGACATGTGTTGAATATTTTTGTGGTAAAGCTATTTCTGGCAATAAGATTGAAGTCAAAGAAATCGATTGATTTGGAATTTTTGCTTCGGCAGCGATTATATTATAGCGATTGAAAGAATGAGTGTCCGAATCATAAGTCCAAAGAACATCATAATAATTATCTAAACAAACAGCTGAGAAATTGGATAATTCTAACTGATCGGGAGTATTGAAACTTTTACAACTGCCGTCAGCTCTACTAATGACTAGAGAATGAAATGTTCTTTCACTAGAATCATATCTGCAGTCATTAACAGACGCAGACATTTCTGAGTTCGAAGGAATAATTGCAATACAACGTCGATTAGCTATAACTCGTGCCGACGATAACGAGAGAGGATTTATCAGCGATTCGTCGAATTTAATGAAAGTGTGATCACCAGAAGCAGAGATGAAAGTGGCTTTTCTGCCGTATTGCTGACCAATGTTTGGAATATTACCAGGAATTGCATTCCACGCGAAATCTATAGCAGAGGGCGCGCGACCTAATTGTCCCTTTTGGTTACTGCCGAACGTGAACACCTGTCCCGTAGAGCTCAAGAGAACGGTGTGATTGCTTCCGGCGGCTATTTGTACAAAAGTAGCGCTTATAAGTACTTTAGTAGGAACTTCTCTAATGGCAAAATCGCTGTGTCCTAACTGTCCGTATTGGTTACTGCCAAAGGTTAACACATCTCCTGATGAAGTCAATAACACTGAATGATGTAAACCACAGGCGATTTGTATAATACGACTCGGAATGTTGAGCTTTGTTGGAGGCAAAGGTGTTAACTTTGATGTTTCGCCATCACTGCCAGGATCGACATCAATATTGATCACATTAGACACTGCTTTATCAATAAGCTCTATATGTGGCGCTCCATTCTCTACAATCCCATCAATAGAATTGGCTCTTATAACAGCTCCGCCACCGACTAAATTACGATATGCTTTACTCGCGTGTCTTAATCTTCTTCCGAGGACATCAATTCCTATTCTACGCCTTTCTATACGTGGATTCAAACGACCGATTGGGACCTCACCTCTCATTGAGCTTCGAATTACTGGAAGCTCTTCATAATCGTGTTCTTTGTTACGCAAATCATTGGCGGCAATGGCCGCGGGAATTATCCCGCCGTCAACCATCGCAAAAGCGGTCGCAAACCTCTGCATATCAGCGTTGAGTGGATCACAATAATTGAGTTGTTGTGCGGCGTTATATGCCATTCGATTCAATGGTAACATCGATGCCTCGTTGTCTTCATTATTAGCAAACGTTTCTTTAGGAATTGCTTCACATGCACGACAACAGCCACAGTCAGCACATCCGGCATCGCCTGCCCCACAACCACAAGACATGCCAGGATTTCGTTCTGATTTTCCACTAGCTATACAACTGGTCCCATAACCCGTACATTCGCCACAAATTGTGCAAATCATGCACTGATCGTATTTCCAGCGGTGGTGTCCTAATGAGCACAAGGGTTCGGTTACATCTTCTGTCATATCTATTTGTTGGTCAATATTTCTCTCATCGATATCTTCACGGTTTAACTCTAAGTCTTTATTAGCTGTGGCCTGCATTAGATCGAGACCGCACTGACCCTTATTAGATATGCCGAATGTGAAGACATGTCCTTTATTAGAAAGCGCTAAGATGTGAGCCTTTCCTATGGCCACTTGAGATATGACTACATTTCTGAGAGAAGTCACTAAACCTGTATTGCGATCCACATGATGTGCGTCTTTTCCAAACAAATAAAGTTCACCGCTTTTGGTGACGACAGCACTTGAGCCATGATTACATGCGGCGAACTCTACAAGTTTTCCCTCCATTTTTATCATTTTCTTTGGTTTACATGCCTTTGGCTGTCGACGACCTTTAGTCTGTTCGCCGTCTTCTCCTCTTTTCGCGAGACCCACAAAAAATACAGAACCATCGTCTGCAACAAGCAGTGCATGCGCTCCTTCGTGTCCAACAGAAATGTGTTCTATTTTTGGTGACTTAGTTATTGGTAATTCAGACCACTTTCCAATGGCGACTCCATTCTGTTTGATTCCTAAACTTTGAGCTTTTCCTGTGAAAAACAGTTTTCCCGAATAAGTCCTTATGAGAGCGAAGTCTTTTCCGGAACATATCTGCACGATATCGTCCGCTTCTATCGTATCAATTGGTCGTAATAACTGCTGCTTTATCTGCTCGTTTGCGGGCAATGGCTGTTCAAAGATCGCAGACCCGACACCACCACAATAATTGAGACATTTATGCGAAAGTTTAATTGTAAGCTCTTGAGTGACAGGCATTAAGTAAGTAGAAGTGGACGCATGTGTTGAACTGCTTGTCGTTGAAGAGGGTTTTAGTGTTCGAATAACAAAACAGTCGTCTTTTGTGGATGTGATAAGAATTAAGCTGTCATTATCTGAAGCACAAGCACTGGGCCCCCAATGAGACACTCCAAGAGTCACTTTTCCAATTTCTTTTAAGCTGTTTTTGTCTAATTTGATGAGTTCATTGTGTGTCCAATTGTTTGTTTGCAAATATAAGTTATCGCGAACATAACCGATCCAACCGATTAGTCCGCTTTGAGTCTTATGTGAGCCAATACTATTGCTATGGATGAGCTGTCCCTTAACTGTTCCGCAATAACCCGAACCTATTTTGTGAATTTGATTTCCAGAATAAAGGTATAAATATTTGCCGTCGAATGCAAGGGAAGACTGTTTGAAATGTGTACTAATTTCAGTAGGAATTTGTACATTAAAGGTATCGCATAAGGAATTAACAGAAAATCCATGTGAAACCCAATCAGGCCTTTTAGTCTTTCCTAAAAGAACACAATGAACGCTACGTTGCAATGAAATTAAGATGTTTGGTGTCTCGATCTCATCATTATCGACAGTCAGTTGTGGGCTTGTCAACAGTGCAGTGACTGCTGTAAGTATTTTTCCCGTATCTCCTCTGGCAGTGACTAAACTAAGCAGAGATGAACACGAGTACGACTTCAACTCAAGATAGGCGGACCCGTTCGACAATGGAGTCGAGGACGAGGCGCCGCTCTCTGTGCTCTCTTGATATGTAGGCGAAGATGAGGCCAACTCTAACAGCAAGTCGAATAACGGATTGATCACATCCGAGGGCTCGTCTGTAAAGATTACATACATTTAATAGTTTAATGGAATTACCATTATATTAGTTAACCATTACTTTTAAGTCCTTCAGGCAGTTGTCCCTGAAGTGCATTCAGCAGTGCTTGAAGTGCACGAATGCAGAGCAACGGAAGACTGTGTTGAGATTCTCGGATGAGCTCAAAAGCTACACAAATACCAAGACCAACAACTTTGGGAACCTTTTAATAGAAAATTACAATGACTTACAATCATTTGAATCACTAATAAATAAATGCAAGCTTTGAGACCTTCATCACAGAGTCTTTAATCTTATTATCAGACAAATCGTCTTCACTTTCATTATCATTACTAGAAATGCGACCAAATGTGGAATTGAAAAGAAAAGCAGAGCTCTTGAGGTGTTTCTCGAGAACGCACTGACGAATGGCTGCAAAAACGCAAAACTCAGACGCATTAGAATTGAGTTCAATAAATGGCATATCATTTCGTTGTGTTTGAGAACATATCATAGACGACATGTCTTGAGATGCGTTTTGGTGTAACATTTGCCGTAATATTCCCGAAACGATTCCTCTCATCTCTCGAGACATCGACTGTTTTCTGTGTTTAGATTTCGCGGATTTGTTCTGCTTTTCGTTCTTCTTCTTCGACGTCTCACTCACTGACGGCTTAAACAACTGATGAAACTCTAAATCAAGCATTTCTTTAGATTTTATTTTAATTATTATTCAATTTAATTATATTTTTCATTAATATTTCGCTGATTTTCAAAACTAATAAACAAAACAATTGAAATACGTTTTGAACCAAATTATGATTACATGACATACATATACATCAGTTTTATTAATAAATAATTAAATCATTTTAATTAATAAATATTCACAATTAGTATATAATAACATATTTTCATAATTGATAATAAACACAAATAAATAATAATTAATTAAATTAATAGATTAGAGTGTATTAGACCTGTATTAGACATGTATCAGACATGTGTACAAATAATACTACGAAAGTATTACTATTAAGTCAATTAATTATGTAATAAATAAATATCCTATTTTTGACCCCAACCAACACATGAACGCCTTCAACACATTGCAATACAGCAGTGATGTTGTGGCCAATGACTGAATATTGAGGTATGTTATGTCCCAAAGAAAAAAATTGTAACTGAAATTAAAAACTGATAACTTTGACCATCTCTTGAATAATGAGATAATTTGGAGACACCATCGACTGGAGCACAACATTTTTGATACATTAAGATCTGTTTTGTATGCTTACAGTTGACCCGTACCTGCTTTTAAAGTTACGTAATTAATGGACAAACGCCTTCTTTTAAAATCAATTTAGTTATTTTCCTAAAACTTATAATAATTTCATTAATTTTTGTTTATTTTTACCTTCAATTGAACACAAAACAGTGTTAAACTAATAATTATTATAATTATAATAAGTGAACACATAATAGACTATTGTATGTCTGCATTGATTCGCATAATTGTACAGAAATAGTGATTTGAATAATAAAATTATTTAACATTTATTTAAAAGATGGATATAATGAGACCTAAACTCACACAAATCGGAAACATGTGTTTCAGAAGACTGGACATCACATCAGATCCAACCGATTCTGATATTACTGTCTATTATAAGGACAATAGTATTGATACAGAAAATGACTCAAAAGTGTTGAAAGTAATTGAAAACAAAACTGTTTGTCATAACAATCAAAGCATTGATAATAAGAGTCAAAGTATTGATCAATTGGATGAAGTGCTCATTGATTCAGAAGATGAAGCCATTCAACAAATTAATGGTCAAAATGGGAAACGATTTAAAATAGAGCTAAAGATTGCGCAACAATTTCACGGATTTATTTTGGGAAAGAGTGCGGTCACTAAAAGACGTATTGAAAACGAGACCAACACTCGCATAGTTGTGCCCAAACAGACAGACCTCAAGAGTCCTGTTGTGATAACTGGTGACACAAGAAGTGCTGTCAAATCAGCGAAAGGAAGACTCGATTCGATAGTAGATTATTGGCGTTTGAAATTAGATTTTTCTCATTTCGTTTCAATTCCTTGTAATGACGCAGCAATTCGTCACCGATTTACGGAGTTTAAGAATCAAGTACTTAATGATAGTGAATGTATATCAAAGGGAATTAATGAGTCGTTGTTTCAGTCGAGCAATAAATTGCATTTAACTATAGCTTTGCTTTTATTATGCGATGAAAACGAGAGAAGTATTGCGTCGCAAATACTCGAAGATTGCGACAGAAGTTTCATTAAAGAGTTGACTCAAAACAAACCGATTCCCGTTAGGATCGAAGGAATCGATTATATGAATGACGACCCGACACAAGTGGATGTGGTTTATGCAAAAATTGTTGACTTGAGTGAAAAGCAATGTCTGCAAACCATTATTAATCAAATATTCAGTCGTTTCGAAGAAAGCAAACTCATGACTGGTTCGCACGCTTTCGATAGAGTGAGTGATAAGTGTAAAGTCAAACCTCACATCACTTTATTGAACTCCAAGTTTAGACAAAGATCAGCAAAGCCTGAAAGAGACGGTCGTTCCAGAGATGAACCCAAAAGAAGCACTTTTGACGCCACCCCTATTATTAGCCGTTTTGGAAATTACTCTTTCGGTGAATTTTCAATTGAAACGATTGACATTTCAATTCGCCACTCAAATGGACGCGGAAAGGATGGCTATTATTCTCACACTTATTCAATTACTTTATAATTTTTAGGCACTCCTTCGCTCATTTATTTTCATTAAAGTTTTGATAAAATCTAAACTTACTCTCGATTTCTATTGTTTCTATCAAATAAAATAAGTTTTTTTTGAGTCAAATTTATTTTTATACAGTAAATACGGTCAATACGGTAGATAACATTTTTTAAAACAAGTTTAATGCCAATAAAGAAATTAATTTAATTGAAAAATTATGAATTAAGCTGTGTTCTTACTATTCATTAACTGTTTCATTCATTCATTTTTAAAGTAAAAGTAAAAATAGAAGAATGCGTTTACATTCTATTTCATTGAAGTGTTCACAACAGAGGCGTAACCATCAATTTTTTATTAGTTGGGGGGCAGACTGAAAAATTCTAATTTTTTTAACTGCTACTGAACTACACTTAAATGGCTGGGTTGATATTATAGACCCTAAGCGTATGGCTGATTACTGATTAGCCAGTGGTCGACAATTAAATTGTTTCAATGAAGTTCGTCAATGAAGTCAGAAATCATCGATAAAATAATTGCCTATACTTTACATTGAGCTTGAATTTCATTAATGAAGAACATGTGTGAAAATAGCTTTATGTAAAAAATGGTTCTATTTAAAGGGCACAACTCTCTTGATTTTATGAACACCAGTTACAGAGTATTACCAATAATGTTATGCCAGTTATCTATTTATGATGAATGAACTTTAACCCATTAATAGATAATACACTCATTAAAATGAGATAAAGCTCTCTTTGATTGAATTGTATTTCTCAGCTTTTCTTTAAGCAAAGTTTGATTAGAAAACCATAAACTACTACTTGAATACAACTTATATTTTTACCTCTTCCTGTATTAAACAATCTGAAAGTATGTCTTTGAATAGAAACATCATTTTATACAAGTATTTAGAGTGGAATTTCTTCTTAAAGAGATTGCGCGATCCATTCAAAGATTATTATTATTATTATTATTATTCCTATTGAAAGTGTGGCGAATGTCATGAATGTCATTCATAGTTTAATAGAAATTAGAAACCTATATACAAATTATGACCTTAAGTGATATTAATATTTGTTGTTAATCAGCGTCAGTTTATAGCAATCTATTGCACTTTACTATAAAAGTACAAAACTTTATCATAAGCCATAAAATGCCAGACATTTCTAAATTTCTAAACTATGAAAATATAATTAAATATTTAACTCATATTACTATAATATTATTGATTTGGGCATCGCTTTGGAGTATTATAGGCAAAGAAGCAGTTCCTCCAAATGGTTCTCTATTCAATCTGCTCCTTGTGTTTATAGTTTCACATATATTCGGAGAAATCGCATCATTAGTTCGTTTGCCACCACTGTTAGGGATGTTAATCGCGGGCTTCACTATTGGCAATGCTTTTGATTTAAACCTGAACAAAAAGTTATCCGCAACTTTAAGATCAATAGCACTGGTAATAATTTTATTGCGCGCTGGACTTGGCTTAGATCATAAAGTAATCAGAAAATTAAGTGCTGTTTGTTTAAGACTTGCATTCACCCCATGTCTTATTGAAGCGATAACAGTGTCGATCGCGAGTCATCTTTTGCTTGATTTTCCACTTGAATGGGGTTTTTTGTTGGGATTTGTTTTGGCGGCCGTTTCGCCGGCAGTGGTCGTGCCCGGAATGATACATCTTCAGGAAAATCTAATGGGAACTGATAAAGGAATTCCCACTCTTGTAATCGCTGCCGCCAGTGTTGATGATGTTCTTGCAATCACTGGGTTTGGTGTTTGCTTAGGGTTAGTGTTTGATTCCGGGTCTTCACTCATTTGGAGTATATTTAAGGGTCCGGTCGAAGCGTTATTAGGAGTTGTGTTTGGAATAATAGTTGGCATTATATTATGGTATATTCCGTCCAAATGGAACTCATTTACAAACAAATTAACAAAAGACTTAAGACTACAGAGACTTTTAATTTTATTACTATCGGGAATCGTAGCCGTATTCGGTAGCGCGGCCTTAGATCTTGGGGGCGCCGGAGCTCTTTGCTGTTTGATTCTGTCTTTTGTGGCAGCTCTGAAATGGCGATCAAACGGTTTGGATGAACCGATTCAACAAGATTTGAAAGTTTTTTGGCTCCTATTTCAGCCTTTCTTATTCGCATTAATTGGAGTTGAAGTTAAAGTCTCAAACATGAGCGGAAATGTTATCGGACTCGCGATTCTTTCGTTATTTATTGGTTTGACTATGAGATCGATTACAGTATTATTTGTTGTGTTTGGCGCTAATCTTAATTTAAAGGAAAAACTGTTTATATCTTTATCGTGGTTACCAAAGGCAACAGTTCAGGCAGCTGTTGGACCAATAGCTCTAGATTTTGCGCGAGATCGAGAAAATCAAAGAGATATAGAATTAGCAACTTCTGTGTTAACCATCGCTGTCTTATCAATTCTTATAACAGCTCCATTGGGTGCGATCGCTATCTCAATAATGGGTCCAAAATGTTTGAATCAATTGAAGGAATCGAATGTTTCTAAGATTGATGTGGAAGCAGATAACAATCGTGAGGACCAAGAATTTGCTGCTGAGACTATATTTAAACCGCCCAATAATTGAATTTAATTGAATCAAAACTTTAATTGTATGTCAGGATCTCTTATAATTAATAAAGTGATACAAATTTAAATTAGAGAAACATTTTTAAATAAAATAATTTTTAATATTATATGAATAATAAAATAGAATTTAATTATGATTTTTTTCATTTGAATTGATTGAAACCTACATTATCTGTACATTATTAGCAGAGACGGACATTTTCGGAGAAAAAAACATTGAGTAGGAAACTTTAATAAAAAATCGCTAAAATTCGGAGTAAATTCAAAAAAATAAATTCAAGATTAAGTGATTTTTGGATTATTTTATATTATAGGTATTTTATCGCGTTATACTCTGCGATAGAAATACACGAAACAAATAATATTTATAATCATGAATTTTATTGCTGAGTGATTTTAATGATTTCGTGATCGGCACTCATTTCTTATTTTCAGAACCTTTAGAGCAACGGAAATATCGGATTTCCGACAATAAGTTATGTCCAAATCTCTAATTATTACTTCTTTTTGGACTACTTTTTAAAATTTCCTTCGATTTGTAGCGAATCTGGAATTCTCACTGATTGGTTAATTATGTAATGTTTTACAGAGTTGAGGAAATTATTGAATTTCTGATTTCTCAAGTAATTTCCTTTTTAACACTCTATTTTTCCAAAGTGATTGCTTTGCAGCACACCATTAAATCATGCATTAAATGACTTTAATATTGGAGTTTATTTTATTTAAACAAATATTGTTTACTTTATTTCTAAAAATATATAGAATTGAGATGTTTACAAATATGTCATTTTCATTTCTTTTATTGATTTGGAGAGCTTTCAATCCACTTTGCCTTAGGATAAGCTCTTCTCTTATCTTTTAGGCAATGTAAGGGAAGAAATGGAAAAACTTAATCAAAAAGCCACTGAATTATCCTACTCTTAGTGAAACCATAAAATGAATGCTTCAATAGAGATAAAAGATGTTATTATTGTAAACCTTAGATACAGGTATGATAAACAATATTCTGATATAGCCATCAGATATTATGACAATAATATGAAAATGAGAAAGATCGCCCACACATCAGATTGAAAACACGATAGCAACAGAGAGTGGCGTAACTATTGAAATAACTGTTTCAGAAAAAAGCAATAATCTTCTTAAAGCAAAGTCTCTTAGTTTTACATTTAATTGTAAATATTTATTTATACATTCGATCGATTAAAGTATAGTTCCCCTCATATAAACTTTTCCTGTTTCATAATTACGCCTCTGAAACATTCACATAAATTGAAGCATAGCTTGGATTCTGTCTTTTCACAAATTGACAAATATGTTAATAATGGATGAAAAGCAAATCAGTTTGCCTCGAAAATCACATTTAAACACCTGTAGATCCAAGTTGTGAAGCATTACTATTACTATTTTTGTATTGATATTTGAACAGAATTGAAACGACATTTAAGCTGTTAATTGCAAACTTGCAAAGCATGCAAATTGCTTTTGAAATTAAGTCATTTTATCGTATTCACAAATCTATTCTCAATAAAAGAATTCAGTATAAAATACTCGAAATGCGTGTTTGAATTTAAGATATAAAGAAAAAAAATACAAAATATTCTGCTTAATAAATGCAGTGAATCAAAAGCAAAGAGAAGCTGTTTAAGCACCTGTACCGCAAAACTTATAGTGATTGTGAAACTATTAATCTAATTAATAAATGTGAATGTAATGTAAGTTATTCTAAAGTTTAATTTTTATTTTTCACATTTTGTTGCTGTGACTCTGTTTTTAGAATTTATATGAAATGCTTTAAATTATTTAAAATAGTGTTTACTGCCATTATTTAATATACATAATAATTATGTTATACACAATTCTGTAATGATATCCACAGTGTTTAATAATTAATTTTGATTATTG
>JAUJYT010000777.1:0-15279 GCA_033996565.1 Nanhermannia nana
TTTGTTTGAGTTCCAGTTCCTGAAAGAAATTTGTTTGAGTTCCAGTTCCTGAAAGAAATTTGTTTGAGTTCCAGTTCAAGTTTCTGGAACTGATTCATCACTAATCTTAGTACAATCTAAAGTAATTGCATTAATTGCATATTATTTCCAATGTAATTAGAAAGAATGCATTATAAACTTTCAATAATATACTTTATTCTAATTTAAGCTCAAATTTTAATTATAATATCGAGTTTTCGGCAGCAAAGACATAATATACTAAGAATATTGTCTGAGATGAATTATTTTGGAGTTTTCATTATAATATAATATCATTACATAAATCAGATAACATTTCTATCGATTAATTGTTGACTAATATATTTAATGCGTTTCAAGCACGAAGTCCTACCTATAACCCAACCTTAACTTAACTCTCGATATACTATTTATAATATTCATTTTCAGTTCAAACTCTTTTCCGTATATACTGTTTATACAATTGTAAACTCAATTTCATTTTTAATTGGAGGTGATTTATGTGAAGTATAGTTAAGTTAATCGCAATTCTATCTCTGAGAAACATTAATCAAAAACATTTTATGAATAAATTTATTATTAAAAAATTTTAATTTATATGTACTAAACTTTACAGATGTTATCATAATTTTTCGGTTCAACGATAGAATTACTGAATATTACTTACGCAACTTTTTTATTGTTGAGCGCGCACTCACTGATGCAATAGATAATCGCCGTATTAAACAATCAAAATACAGTAAATATCTTATTAGCGTTTAATGAATAAGAGTATTTAAAGATGTTATCTAATGTTCTTTGCTTTCAAAATAATTTTTATTGAATGACTAGTAAAGTCAGACTAACTTATTATTAATAATTACATACAATAATTAATGTTGATTTCAATGTCGACTCTAAAGAAAAATTAGATAATTATTCTCTCTTATTCTCTCCCATTTATGCTAATATTTTTGAATTAGTCTATCGGATACTCCATCACATAAATTATATCTATAGATAACTACATCTGCATACACACTATTAAATATATTTTAAATTTTAGTAATTGATGTACTACTTCTCTAGTAATTGCTAAATAAAAAGTATTTTTCTAATAATTAAAATATTAACTTTTATTAACCGCTATAATCATAATATTAGCAAATTATAAAAATAATAATAATCATGACAAAATTTAACTCAAATTTATTACAAAAAATATTTTTATTTTAAAAATTTTTAATTTATAAGTGTTTCAGGTAATTCATTCACCGATATGAAGATAAGCCTGGATATTATGAAGATTAAATAATTATGCTAAGTCTCTAAGTCCGTACCGCCCAACATGTTCTCTAAATTTATTTATAACTCAAATAAAAATCAATTACAGTTAGTATTTAAAAAGCAGTTTAGAAGCTTCTAATCTCATTCTAGCTGACAAGTATTGAATATTAATTTTGTTACTTTTTTGAAAATAAAAAAGTTGAACATTGAGAATGTCTATCTCTAATGTAGCAAGCTAATGTGTATGACAAGATTATAAACTATATTGATTTATTTCACAATGAAATTAAAAACCTATTACTTCCTATCGATCATCTTTAGATTTAGATTTAATATAATAATAATAATAATAATAGAATAATAATAATAATAATAAAATAATAATAATAATAAAATAAAGTAATCAGTAAGTTATATCACTAATAGTTTGATGAATTTCTTTGAAGGTTTACAATGGCACTGCCTATAAAGAATCTCCGACAGATCGTCATTATTTTTTAAAGTTGTTATTTAGTAGCAGTTTTTACATGCAAATGAGCCTCAATTTATTCATTAATATTTGTATAATTAATTGAAATTCTTCCTATTATTATTTTCTAAACTACATTATAGTAAAATATTAATGTAATGCATTTCCAGTTTTATAATTACGGTTTATTAATTCTGAGGTGCTTTAAGCGTTTTAGGAGGGGTTTATACATCTATTATTATTAGTTATATTTTAAATGACACGTATAAACAAATTTTATTTAGATTGGATTCTAAAGTCTTGAGGTTAACTAATATTTTCTGATAAGTGATCTCTTTAAAGTTAATGAAAGAATTTCCTTCAATTTTTCAGACAATTTCCATATAAATATGGAACTTATATTATTATTTGAGTTTAAGATTTGATCTGATAAAAGACCTGCTTTAAGTAAAATGTCAAATAAGTCAAAGAGACATTTGAAATATCAAATTTTTTTTATTTCTGAGATCAGATTGCAGTTTAAATTTGATTACTCTGTAGATTACAAACAGTAATTATCAATAATAGTCTCTAATGCAAAAATTATTCAATTTTCATCACGAGATCTTCTGATGCTTAACTTTGTAAACCTCTAATTGTAAATAATACTAGTATTTAAAAATTATTTTTTATCAACAGAAATAAACAATTAAATTAGAAAACTTATGTTAAGTTTATTTTGTAGATCTATTTCTATTGATTTAAACGTTTCATAACCTTTAAAGTGTTCGTTATTTTATTGAGATATCAATTAAAAGCTATAAAATTTAATTAATTAGTAAATTATCAAAAATTAAGTAAAATATGAAGAGATTTTCTTCCGGTTTATTAAATTAAAAATATTGATCAATTTTCTGTTTTTGAAAGTTCTCATTTCATCTCAAGAACCAAAAGCACTTTAGTAATAATGAAATTAATTTTTTTTATAATTATTGAATAAATTAATTTAATTTGAAGTGAGAAAATTCATAAATGTTGCAGATAATTAAATAACACAATATCACAGTTCTCTTGAATTTGAAATTTTTGAAAAGCTTTTCTATTTTCACTTTGAAAACTGGGTTAATCTGAAGAACTCCAAGTGAATTCGCAGTGAAATACTATTTAATGATAATATTTGAGCTGAAATATTAACTTTACTGTTTTGTTTGTATGATTGATTATTCTATTACGTGCATAAATCTTCGTCTTTCAGTTCTTCGATTAGTTTGAAGATATTCAAGAATACGTAGTATTATTTGCATAGCATTTACTTAAACATTACAACACATAAACGTTTCAACACATAAGCACTCATTAGGCCTACACATCTTCTAAGCCTTGGGTCTGGTTTAGAAATTGACACAAATCAATAAAAATGCAATTAAACCTATTTATATATTTAATGTGCATATCAATAAATAATATATTTTTATTTATAAATAAATACCACATAAGTTATAGTAATGATTTAGGAACTTTAAAAACATATGAAACAGTTGCGTGTATTTATATGTCTTAAGGCATTTTTGTCTGGATTAAAAAAAAAGTTCACTTCAAATGCATTTGAAGTAATGAAATATACATTTGATTTAATGAAAGAATTTTTTTTTCTAGCTCTGGAATTAAAATTAAACTACTATTAAGCGAATAGAGCCGACAGCTCATTAAAATAAAGAAAATTAATATCAAAAGACAAAAATTTTTTATTAAATGATTTACAGACACAGAAAGAGACAGATCCAAGATTTTGTTCCAAAAAACGAGATTCAAATTCATCATTACTTGACTGGTTTTTGTATATACTCGAAACTAAAGGGATTAGTGCTTTAAAAAAGACCACGTCTGGAACAGTTAAAAAAGTATTGGAGGCAATACACAGCAGGTCGATCAAGATAATAGGAAAAGAGTACATTTAATACAGTTTGTGATGCACTTCACGCATTAGCTAATGTCTTGCGGGCCAAATTCAAGTGAGTCCCGCGCGGGTCACATTTTACGGCAGAAAAAAGTGAATGATTAGGATCTATGATAGAGTTGCGCCCATAGAATCGTGCATTAATTCGTTTCGCAACCTGTTTTCATAAACAAATGGGTTTGACATCGCCAACAGTAATAAGTTTGACTTAACATTGTAATAATGCAATGCCTGCAAGTCGTTCATTGGAAAATAGCTGATCCTTAATAGCTGTTTGCAAATATCCTATTATACGCAACACTTCAATACTTAACGTTCTGTTTCCTTTTCTTTTTTTGCTATTAATTTATTAATAATGTTGAACATCGTATCAATTTTTGTGTGATTTTCCAACTCAATGCTATAAACTATTATGAATATTTAGTAAATTTCTTTTTAATTGTATCGCTCGTAATCTTCTTATGATATCATTAGAAGAAAGTCGTTTTTACTATATTAATAAAAATAAAAAATTTCCTTTTATATAATGTCACTTAATTGAGATCGACTTACAGATACTTAAAAGAAATTAAATTGATATTAAGGGAGAAAAAAGTTTGATTCAACAAATTTTTATTTTCAATATTTTACAAGTGTTTTGTTATATATAAAATGTATTAAAATATTAATTGAGATGAATATTAGAAATGACAACAGTTGTGATCGTCAATGTGCTAATTGTGCGACTACTTCAACACCTTTATGGCGAAAATATGGTTCATGTCATTTCCTCTGTAATTATCATTTCTTCATTATTGTGATCTATAGTGCTATAAAATTTATTGCAAAAATTGGTATCAATTTTAGGTAATGCATGTGGACTTTATTATCGTGTCAATGGTGATCATAGGCCTCATGTCAGTAAAATATCTCGCGTCTCAACATTAAGGAAAAGTTTTCTTCATTGTGCCAATTGTGGCACAAATAAGGTGCGAACTATTTATTTTAGAAACTGTTCATTTTTTGGACCTTACTTTTGTTCGGCTCTATTTTTCCATTTTAATTTTATATAATAATTATATGCATAATAATATTTATAAGCTCAGCAGATTATGTTTCTAATTTTCAAAACTTCATTGAACCCATTGACCGAATTTCATTAATTAATTTTATTTTCGAAATCATACATAAATGGCTTTAATCAAATTCTGTGATTAAACATTTAAACTTTACGAAAATATTAGTCAATGATGTTTCATAATTATATGATTTTTTAAATTTGATTCAATTTTTCACTAAAGAATTGATGAACAAAAAATTAAATATATAAAAATGATTTAATGCAATATTGACTGCTAGGATATGATTATGAGGTTTATTGCAATATAAAATCATTTATAAGATTTTGTTTTAACAAATAATTTTTAGAAGTACTATAAACTATAATTTTTTTTATTAATGAAAATGTATTTAATAAATAAGTTCAATAATTTTGTAGACTACAATGTGGAGAAGAGATGCTGGCGGTGTTCACGTTTGTAACGCTTGTGGACTTTTCTTTCGTATCAATGGTTTCAACAGGTGATCTTCAATTGAAATTCATTTAAGAAAATATTCAATTTATCTTCTCTTTATTGAGTTGAATTAAAATTTCTCTTTTTCAATCCAATTAAGTTTTATTACTGCCAAAAAGCTATAAAGCGTTTAAAAGCAAATTAAATCTAATAGTTTAGTTTCACTCTATGAATAATAAGCAAATTTCGTAATAAAAATTAGCATATCTTCAGATCAGATTGCAATGATCTATAAACTTAAAACTTTATACACTGTTTAATATTCACGAATTCAAGTAAATCAAAGAATGAAGTATAGACTCAAACAACAAAAGAAAAAATTCTTAATAATTCTTTCCTTGTGTGGTCTTTTATATTATAACTTGAATTTCTTACTAATATTCTTGAATTTTTTATTTCCTGTTTAATTATGTTTAATGAAAATAATAATAATAAAAAATAATCAAAGTATTCAATATAATAATGAGATTAATTAAAGTATAATCAATTCAATAGACCCGTCTCTATGAGAAGAGATGTGATTCGCACCAGAAAAAGAAGGGAAAAGGATTTATTACAATCACAACAAGAAGAATCTCAGAATAATCCAAATTTAGACATGACATCCATCGAGTTATCTGTAGCTGAAGATAATGTTAAGTTAGAGGAAGATATGACTCCTCCATCATCATCATTATCATCATCTTCTACTTCATCGAACGAATCATGCAATTCATACAACTATACAGAACCAAACGACTGTTCGTGGACTCCACATGATGTCAATCCACTCGCTTATATATTTACTGAATCCATGGATTTCTATAATCCTGAACATACGGGTATCAGTTGAAATCTTTTTTATCAATAAGTTTTGTTAACTCTTTTTCAAGAGAATCTCATTGAAAATTGTAGTCATTAATGATATATAATTCAAATTTAACAAATTTATTATTTCTAAAATTTTTCAAAGATTTTAACCACAAATCATTATAATAATAGTTTTATTATATTATGACATATATATAACTTTATAATTTTGCTCAAATATATACAAAATGAATAAAATATTCAATAAATTGAATGCATTTTTTTCTAAAAACCTGTTTTTGGTTTTATAACTTGAATGATAAATAAAGCTTTAAAATAACATTACTTTCAAAATATGTAATTAATTATTTAAAATGCTTTTTTATAGAGCATGGCTATCTAAATAAGTTAGAACTTAGTTCACCAAACGGCTAGACTTAAAAATTTATACTGAAATTAGTGTGGGCCGGAGTGGGATAAACTCATATCTTTCTGAGAATAATTTTTTCATTTTGTCCAAATTATCTCAGATTTTTTCAAATTTTATTTTATTAATTACATAAAACAACTAATATATTGATATAAATACTGTAACTGTACTTAGGAAACAATATGATTTATGTTGAAATTAAAATATAATATAAGTTTAAAATAAAAATATAAGTTTGAATTGTTTATGTCGAATTGAATCGAGTTTTGAATTAAAAAGTTTGAACATTTTAATTATTAAAAAAATACATTCATATTCTGAATCAATACAACAAAAACTTTTTGATCCAAAGAATTCAAACCAACAGCATATCATTTCCAAACCTGTACATTATTTTCCACTTCCTATCTCTGAACAAAGATTATACTGGCTTATATGGCGTTCCCCCGAATTTCTTTTGCTCGAATGCAGTTTTCTTTGACTCAGTTTCCTCTAATTTCAATAGCTATATGTATTTCAATACCAATTTCTCATTCATTCATTTTCGTTAGGGGCTCTTCCGTTAAGGTCGCGGAGTTAAACCCCGAAGTAGTCCACGCCAATGATCTCGATCTTCCCCCGCAGACATTATATCGACCCAGTTAGTTAGGGATAGCCTCTCAGAGCAGATTTGGGACACATGATCCTTCCATCTTCTCCGAGGACGACCCCTGGGTCTGGTGCCGACTGGACTCGACAATAGGACTTGTTTGACCAATCTATATACCAATTTCTTGTGTATTAAATTGTGTTCTAAGGCTTTCAGATTCATATAATGAACAAACGAGCAAATGAACAAATTATAATTTCTATATCGCATTTCGTACACTAATCTAAATATTGATAAATTAAATGATTATATGGTTCATTATTTTTGACTTTTTTATGCAATGTGTGATTATTAAAACTATTGAAATCAACTAATAATAGAATAAACTGTGTTTCGGGAAATATTTTTCAAAAAAAAAGAAATTTGAAGAAAAATATAAGACAACTTATTTTGCAATAAAAAAGGATATCTTAATGTCCACTTCAAGGCCTCTATTATCATACAATGGATATTTGCCTTCAAATGATGGCAATGAAAAAAAATTTAAAATAACGTTCAAAACATTGTGATACCTCACATTACTTTAATTGATAAAGAACTCTACATATTATCTGACTTTCTTAAAGTGTTTATTTTAACAATGAAACAAATCAAATTTTGCTCAAACTTAAGTTTAGATCTGAAATATGTATTGATTTTTATTTTAATTAATACCCTCATAAACGCATCTCAAAGTATTTCTAGTATTTCGACAGCAAATAATTACTTTGCATTTAATTTACTCAACGAATTGTTTGATGAAAGTGAAAATGTTCTCGTTTCTCCCTTCAGTATATCGACAGTATTCAGTATGTTATACTTTGGTGCTAAAGAAAGAACTGCGAAAGAGCTCGAGAATGTATTGGGGTTTCAGTTAACGAACTTAACTGTCGAAGAAATCGGAGAGCAATACAAAGATTTAATCAATAATATAGATAACAGTAATTCCTCTAATTATGAATTGAAATCAGCAAATCGTTTGGTCATTCAGTCGAGAAACCCTATTCTCAAAGAATATGAGAATAAGCTAAAAAATTATTATAACTCAAGGGTACAAATAGTGGATTTTTTATTTGATAGTAATAAAGCAGTCCATCAAATAAACGAATGGGTCTCAGAAGTGACTCGAGGAAAGATAGAAAAGTTGTTGGATCAGCCATTGAGCCCATTAAATGTTTTAGTCCTTCTCAATGCCGTCTACTTCAAGGTAAGTCTTTGGGAAAAATAGCGCATCGTTTTCTTTTAGCTACATTGCTATTTTCCGAATTTAAACCCTTCAAAACCCATAAAGTCATCTTTCAAATAATTACTACTGATTTTTCCCATTTTCCCAAATATATAAAAATATTAGTCTAAAACTGTTTTTCTTTGTCAATAATAGAAAAATTCAAAAACTCATAAAAGTTAATACATATTTGCAGTGAAATATACAGTATAACTTACAACGTGTTTGTTACTATTTACGCAGATGGCATAGTCATAAAAAATTAGATTTTTAAGACTCAAACTTAATTATATAAAAAAAACCTCAAAACTTTTCCAAATGTTAAATTGGGTCAATTAGTATTACAACAGGTATTAAAACAGAGTATCGGACTGTTTAATTTTGGAGAATAGCACTGCTTCCTTACTTATTGCTATCAAATAATTTGCCGTAAATTTTCTTAACATTATTCATTAAAAAATTTAGAAAAAGGATAAAAATTACTTAAATCCTTAATAATATGACTTTTCATTAATTTAATTTATTACTTTAATATGGCTTAAGGGGAATTGGAGAGAACGGTTTTTAAAGTGGGCCACAAAAGAGGAAGATTTTTATATCTCAAATAAAGCGATCAAAGTAGCAATGATGAAGCTTTCCAGTGAATTCAATTACACGAACGTACCAGAAATTGACAGTCAATTGATTGAATTGCCATATATTGGCGATGAGATATCGATGTACATTTTGCTGCCAAATAAAAGAGATGGCATCAAAAATTATAAAGCTTTACTCGACGCAAACCTTTTTGACGAAGCAATAGCTAACATGAGTTCAACGACAGTACGTCTTGTGTTACCAAAATTCAAAATCCAAACTTCATATATGCTTAAAGAAAATTTGATTTCACTGGGCATAAAGCAAGCGTTTACATATAAATCCAACCTTTCGGGTATCGATGGCACTCAATATTTACATATATCGGAAGTTTATCACAAAGCAATTTGCGAAGTAAATGAAGAAGGAAGTGAAGCCGCAGCTGCTACTGGTTTGGTAGCGTCCACCAGAGGCTTATTTGGCAGATATAGAAATGTACCCACTTTCAAAGCTGATCATTCGTTTGCTTTTTTCATTAGACATAAGCTTAATGGTATGATTTTGTTCGCGGGATACCTTAATAAGCCGTAAAATTTATAGATAACTCATTACTATAAATCATTTGGTTTCAACTTTTGAGGAAACTATGAAATAGATTTTGAACCAACTATTCGACTTATAGTAATTACTCAACAAATGAGTACAAAAATTAGCATTATTTTAATTAGAGAAAAGTCATTAAATGAAGGCAATAATGATTTGTATTGATTAGAAAAACACATTTAGTAAAACATTAAAACCACAAGTTTTTTATCACAGAATAACTCTTTAATTTTAAATATAAATATTAACTACAATTTGAATATAAGCCGATAAGTGATAGTTTCTAATATTTTTAGCATTGTTGCCATTGATACAAACCTTAACATTAGAATTGAGTTAGAAATATGAGCAAAATTATTATTATACAAAGGAATTATTGTAGTAATTAGTGAAGGCTTATTCCTTATGAGTTATATATAAAGTTTATGCTTGTTTTGAACAATTTATAACACACTGGCGTGTAATTAATATACACTATACAACAATATATAATAAGTTATTTGTTATTAAATGGATGTGCTATCAGTTGACCTTTAAACAGTATTAATACAGAGGAATTTTTGCCATTTGTATAAAATTTTTTGGCACAAAGTGTTTATTGTTATTATTATTCTTTTGTAAGTAATAATCAAATCGAGTATTAATAATAATAAATAGGTCTCATAAAAAACATTTTGTACAAACTTAAACATAAATGAATGGAAAAATTGTGTTTTCTCTCAAATTATAATAAACTAACATTTCATAAGTTTTGATTATAAAAGTTTTTGGCAGTGCTTTAATTATTATGAAATGAGAGCCTATTAGCAGATAAAGAGCCCAAACAGTTAACATGCGCTTTCAAACTCGTCAGAAGAGCTTTGCTGCTGCTGTTGTTGTTGTTGTTGCTGCAAAAGCTGTTGTCTTCTCCTAAATCTAAAGAACTCTTCCTTAAGTGCCGCACAACGAGCTTCTGTGTCATCATATCTACGTCTTGAAGGAATAGTACCATAAAGTTCAGAATCACTGAACGGTCCTCTTTGGCTCTGTTGGTATTGGTATTGTTGTTGTTGCTGTTGTTGTTGCCATTGACGCCATCTTTGCTGTTCTCGTCTTAACTTTTCAATGAGTTCTGCTTCCAGTGGAGAAATTGAATCAAATTCATAATTTTCATCCACAGAAACGTCTAACGGTTCCATTGGTGGCGCATAAGAAGGAAATATAGGCTCTGATTGTGGCGATTCTATGACAGCTCTCTGTTGATAACTGGATGATGGATATAAATAAGATGAATCATGTTTTGATTGTACTTCTTTTGGGAATCTAAGAGCTGCTGCTGGTGTAGAGCTCGCAGATATGCCCGAACTCTGACCCGGAGATGTTGATGATTGAAGATTTGATGATATGGTTCGACTCGCGATACCAGAACTGCTGCTCGTAGTCTTGTCGATGATATTTGTACTGCTTTGTAGTTCACTTTGGTGGTCGTCTTGATATGAATCTCCTCGAGAATGTGATATCGATGTTGTCTTACCGGACCCCTCATGACCAGAACTTCCACGACCAGAAGACATGCTCGTCATACTCGCACGACTGGGTGGGTGTGGGGCCCGATATCTAGTCTGAGTTTGATCGTCGTCTACAAAAACTTCATTGTCTTCGGCAAACCTGACAGGAGTTGGTCTTCTTTGTCGTATTAGTTGTTCGGGTGCTTCTAATAGGGACTTATCAATAGGTGTTTGTGACGGAGTTCTCAATGAAGTAGGAGTTTGAAAGCCTATTGATTAATAGATTAGAAATTAGAAAAAATGAAATATTTTAGGTTTTATAAAGAATTGAATACCTTCTTGATGTCTATAAGGTGAGGCTCGAGCCAAAAGCATACCACTCCTCACTTTCTCGACAGCGCCCAACAGCCGATCGCGTGTATAGCCTAATGGCTGATCAGATGATGAATCACTACCTGTTGTGTCAAATCTACTTTTGACTTCAGTGGTCTCTTGTGCTGACATTGGCGAAGGCGGTGGTGGTGGTGCGGCACGTGGCTTCTTAAAGACCAACTTAGGCGGTGCTGCAAAACGAATTTCGTCGATATCATCGCGAGCGAGTGGTGGCTCTCTTCGAATCGTTCGTTTGTAGACTTGATTTTGAGGCATTGCAACCAAATGTCGCGGTAGCGGAACATTTTGATATGGTCTGGACATTGCGCGCGCAGATATAGTCGGCATTCCTGTTAAACAATTGAGATTTTGTTTTTATTGTTCTAAACTTTTATTATTAATACTTCGTTACCTCTCAGAGATTGAACATTTGGGTAATTATGTAATTGGGGCGCAATGTGTATATGCCTACCATCGCCCCAAACACCTGATTCGAGACCCATTCTTGCAGTTGGCAAACGATGCAGTGTTGGCGAGAGTTGTGCCGAATCATAGATGGCTTCGGGCACTGTCTCTAAAAGGAGTGGACCTCTATTTATGGGACGGAAGTTAGGCTGACGTGCGATAGGAACTGTTGCTCTCAATGGAGACATATTATGATTGTGATTATGACGGTGTAAGTGCTCGTGAATTGGACGCAAAGCCGGCAATTCGTGCAAATGTGAGCGCAAAGAAGCTGATGATATCGTAGGGATTTGTGCCGAAGAACGTTCGAATGAAGACGTCTGACGAACAGAACTAAGTTCTTGATCCATACTTAATGAGTCGGGTGGGAGTCCAGGACCCGGAGAACTGGTCCGAAATCTTGAATCTCTTGGTCTAAAAATTGATGAAATTTGTCCGGATCTGAATGAATATGACTGCGGACTAAATGATTGATTACGATATGTTCGCGATGGAAGTGAAGAATGTGTTGTCGAACGAGAAATATGTGAGTGATGTCTGTGTGTTGGAAATTGGATTTGATGCGTATGATTGGGCCCACTTTGACCACTGCCATCACTTCTGAAACTTCCTCTAACACTCGCCTGATTGGATGGCGTCAAGTCATAGTTGTGGTGCTCTTCAACATAACCTAATTTGCCAAACATAGGCTGACCTTTAACTACAAACTTTCCATCCGAAGCCCTACTAATCCAACCCAATGGACGCGAATATTCCATTTCTACATTATATCTAACATTCTTCATAGCTCTTCGTCTCGCAGGCGGAGAAGGCGAGAGTCCCGAATCTCTCCAATCGCCACCAATTTCTTCGATTGACTGTAGTGGTGGTGAACTACTACGTCCGGCCACATGTCTCGGTTCAGCGGATCGTCTCTGAAAGCGTTGTCCACCGAATCTTTGCAAAATACTTCTAATCAATAAGGCTATTAAACCTGATACTCCGCTTTTCGCACGTCTGTGAACGAAGCAATGCATACCAAAGCATTATTAAGCGGTGCTCTGCAATACTTTTTCATCGCTTTTTTGTTTTTAATTAAGTACTTATAACATAAGCTTTGCTAAACTCATGTTATAATTAAAGCAAAGTTTTATATTTATATATAATTTGACATTTTATGTCCTCATTTTGAAAGAGTTAATTAAGATAAGTATATAATTTGCTAATACCTGTCATACGTATTATTTAATAAAAATTTTTATACTCGTATATGAAAAAAGAGTGAAATGTAAATTTTGTAATCAACTTATGAATGAATAGATAATTTTTGTGCAAACAACTGATCGAGTGCTTGAGTAAAGAAACTTGAATTTAAACAGTTTTGAAGCTTTGATTTGCTTTAAATATCTTAAATTCCTTGAACGCTTGTAAGCATGAAATGGAAATCATGTGCGAAAAAACCAAATTGGCTGCTAATCACATGCAAATGTGATCTCAAATACAGACTCTTACCAAGTAAACTTCCGGGAGTGCCTAAACTACATATTATATCCTCATGAGCTGCAGTGGCAGAGCGGAGAAAAAATAAGAGAGAAAGAAGTTAAGCCAGTATTAGAGCGTAAAGATGTTGACCATTAATGAGCAAATTGCATGCAAACTCATTGCAACTACTATTTCAATCAATCACCTCCTTGTTTACTCCGTTGTTGGAATGGAAGCCAAAAAGCAAAAAGAAAGAGAAAAGAAGATATAATTTACTTTGTTTTCTGCAAAGAAAAGCACTTCTTCAACAAAAAGATACCCAAAAATAATAGATCATCGCTGAGGAAAGAAAGTCAACAATTTTTTGCAGTCATCGAATAGATACGTACTGTTTCAAAGGCACTGGACTATCACCGTGTGAATGACCACCATTTACGCCATCCATTACAGGACACGTAACCATCATATAAGCTGAAAATGATTATAAATGATAATAAATTAAGATCAAGAACTTTTGGCAATTTGTGTTAGAAATTGTAATAATAATAAATACAAAAAATAAAAGCATACAAACACACAAACCTTTTTCCATTTTTCTTCTCTTTCTTTTATTGCATATTTTCACGACACAAACTGAGAGCACAATTGCTGTAACAAAAAATAAAACACTGCCAACTATTCCTGCAGTGATAGCACGCGCGCCTTTTATTCCATCGCCAGGTCCTGAAGACAAACATTATTAAGTCATTATTGAAACATATAATGAAAGAATACCTGGAATTTTGTATTCAACAGGAGCGCTAACTTCTCCAACGCCTAATATAGAGTACGCCCACACACGGAATGTATATTTTGTGCCCAAATCTAAGTTTTTGACTGAAAAGAAAAATTATTTTCAAATTTAAGTGAATGTGAATAAAAGTGATAATATTCTTAAGCAGAATATAAAAACCTAAATAAGCTGTATCTTTAGCGATGGGTTCGCTGTACTGCCATCCACCGCCTTCTCCTTCTTTGAATTCGATTCTATAATAGGCCACAGCAACCGTCCTATTGATTGGCGGTAACCAAGAGATAACCCATCCCTGAGCCATCTTTTCGATCGACACATTCCTCGGGATTCCAGGTTTGGGTCCTACAGGGGTTGTTGCCGGTGATGTTGGTTCATCTGTTGTTGTACCTGTTGTAGCAGGCATTGTGGTGTTCTCTTGTGGGGGGACAATAGTGGGATTCGAATGCAGCGGTGGCCCAAACAAAGCACCCATAACTCACTCATTACAATTTGGCCACTAATAGAGCCCATGCACTAACTTAACCCAAACCAACTAATTTTGATGCAACGCATACAATATTCTCTAATTCTCTCTTTCACTCTTTTATTGTCTACTACTCTATCAAAATGCATGCTTAATAAAGTGGAAACTATCATAACAACTACTACTTTCCTTGTCTCTTAAGTGCTTCCAAATGCCAAAAAACTAATTCTCTGCTCTCTATTCGTCCGTAAATGCAGTTTTAGGTTCATCGCTAACTCATGCATAAATAAATTTGTCTAAAGAAATACTTTTACTTAAATCTTTTAGCTCTTCCTTTAAAGTGATTCAAACATAATACACAACTAAAAGCCCAGCTTAGCAATACTGTACGTTTTTTAGCGATTCAATTAAGGGAGTTTTGTGCATGAGTGCATATTTATGGCCCGAACGTCTATTGTTCGCAACTTTATCAAAATCTTATTAACTATTTTTTTTCTTAACTCTTTGTTAAATTTTTCTCTTATACAGATTATTCATTCAATAATAGACTTATATCTTAAGAATTTTCTTTCAAAAACATGTTAAGCTATAATTAAATATTTCTAATAATATGATTTTTACTGATAAAGTTGCAAAATAATTATTTTTCATGTGTGTAATCATCTCTCAATTGAATTTGCATTAAATTTTATTTAAATTATTATATTTGAGAAATGAAAAAATTAATTAAAACCTTTAATCCATG
>JAUJYT010000778.1:0-15270 GCA_033996565.1 Nanhermannia nana
TCTATAAAAATTTATATATTTGATGTAATGAACTACTAAAACAATTGAATGCTGAATTAAGAATTAATTGATTAACACGGTTTTAAAACTTATAATAAAAATGTGAGAGTAAATACATCTAAAATATTTATATGAATAGAAATTAATTCCATAAAATTAGCAATTAACACTTGTAAAAGCTTTTTTTAAAAAAACTGTCAAATATGTCTGATTTAAACACAAAAATCATAAAAATAAAAAATAAGCAAGCATGAGACCAAATCGCACTTTTTAAGCAAAAAAGTATGCAAGTAAACGTTTGCTTATAATCCGCCCTTTGTTAATAAATATAAAAATCTTTAGAATGTTCATCTTTGTATACGAAAGCCTCTTGGTGTATATTTTAAAAAATCACTCTATATTTTCCTGATTGAATAGTATATATATTCAAATGAAAATAAGACAGCCCTTCCCTCGATTTGTCAATACTGATGTCGCTATTAGTTTAAATAAATGTTATTAATTACTCTGTTATTATGTCTGTCGCGACCTCAATGTAAATAAATCAAAAAGTTGTTTAATTTTTAATTAGTGATCGTTTACTATTTCCAAAATTAATTATTTACAGCTATTCCTAATAATTGTATATTAAGATTTATTAGTATGCAAATCAGCGCAGATTATTAAAGTCAAAATATTTTTGATAAGTGACCCACAGAAAAATTCCGATAACATTAAATCCGCTGAAAATCCATCCAGAAATAGCCAATAACAGCCAAATACTACTGACCCCATAATCGCATTTGCTCTCATCATTGCTATTACCACAGTTATCGACCTGATCGCATCGCAGTCCATGATGAACACAACGAGTATTATCACAATTAAAATATCCATCGCTACAACTTTCTATTAAATTAAAAAAATAAATAAATTTTAGAAATAAATTTTAGAACATATTTATGAGCTCTATAGTCAATCTATTAATACCTGAAGTATCGATAGGACGATAGGCAGTGAAGTAAATCTCAAAGCCTTTTCCATAGACAGGTTCCTTCAAATTAGCTGTTATGAACTTCACATGAATATCATTATCATTAGATTCTGTTGAGAAATATGCCCTACCACTAGAGGTTATATTATGCTGTATTGTCTTATTTATTTGTATTATTAGTTCGTCTTTATCTGTAGCACATGGAGGTAATGGTCGAAATTCTGCATATTTTAAAACTCCAATCAAACCGTACCCAGTCTGAGATTTGATCGTTACCTCACATTTACCTAAAGGCAAATTATTGGTCTTATTTAAGTCACATTTACCTAAACTAATAATTAATTTTTTAAATTTTAGCATTTTATGTAAATTAAGTGATTAATTAATTATAAGCTTTAAGTGAATCAAATTTTTCAATTATCGATTAAAATCATACCATTATTAGGAAATTCTGTGTTATAAGCTCGCAGTGTTGCCACTGAAGTGCACGACTCTTTTCCTAATGTGATTATAGCCGGAGAGCCTGAAGATTGAGTTTTACTATTGGTGGCTGCAGAAGCACAATAAGAGTCCATATAATAAATATCATATATACACACAGTCTTTATAATCTTATTCAAAATCAAGAAAATATATAGAATTAATAAATTTTTTTTAAGACTAAAATCCATGGACACTAAAAATTGTTTCACTCAATTTGATGAGTTCTAAAATGATAAGCCCTTCAAAATTGCATTATTTTGATTTCTTTTCACTTAAATTGGTTTTATTTAACCTTCAAAACCACAATCGATTTATTGATTTTTATGAGTTTCAAAAAATAAAATCACTGTTGTTTTTATAATAATCATAATTTTCATCATTTTTAGACTATTGTGTAATTATTAAGTCATTTTATAAGCAAATTAAATCATGAGAGAAAAGAATTCGTATCTGATATCTTATGAAAAATCTTATCATAAATATTATCCACTTATTTATGATAAAAATAACATAACATAACATAATCTGATTTATAAATAATTATTGAGATGTTTATGCCATTTATGTCTATTGCAATGCAATTTTAGATTATTACATGTGATTATCCATTTATATCCCGCATTGACTCTTAATTGTAAACTTTGTAATTTTGTTTAAGTTATGAGTAATTAATTTAATAGAAATGAATTGTTTTAAAAGTTTTACTGAAACTAATTATTGTTAGAACAGTATTATTCCCAAACCTTCAATGTATAAACTATTTAAAAATTACTAAATAAGAATTTAATCAATAAATCTATATATCTATATATTTTAAAAAGTTCTAAAAGTTAATAATGTGTTAATGTTTTTAGCTTTTAATAAAAAGTATTTTACTTTACTATGAAGCTCAAGAATTTAGAATTTAAAAAATATAATAATAAGCTATAGTGGATTAAGATAGTGGATAAACATCCTCATTTATAACTTTTTTTTAAAGACAAAATTAGGGTACAAAAAAATGCACTATATTTGACAGGAAGTGTTGCATTCTTATTTGTATGCAACATTCCTATTTATTTCCATAGTGTAGCAAAATATAGTTTATTAATAAATATTGATATTTATGTCAAAAGCAATACTTGATTAAAGCATTAAATATTTAAGATAACGTCATGTTTCTGTATTTACTTTGACTACATTTATTCATTTCCATTATAAGAAATATAACTATAAGGAAACTAAAAGGAAAGCTTAAAAAAATACATAAACTGAACTTTAATTGGGAACAGAATTGTTTAGAATTTCTCACTTTTCTTTAATTCTAAACATTTAGAAAAATATATTTTCTGACTGGAACTCTTAAAATTGAAATTCATTTTTGTTTCATCAAAATGAAATTTATCATTCAATAGTAGTTGAGTTGAGTCAATACAAGATAGTTTCTATAGTGTATAAAAAAATTTGCTGACTGTTGCTCATAAAGATATGTCACAATCTGACATATCTTCTGTTCTACGGAATTAGAAACATGTTTTTGAAGCCTCTCGACAACAGTCTAAGTGTTAAATTTAGTTAAGTTTCAATTAATACCAGAAACATATTGCAATATTTTAAGGAAATAACATGATTATTAACAAGTCATACAACTATATATATTTAACATTACTTCCTTGAGTAGAATGTGGCGCATACTTTCCTATACGTGTACTATAATATTAATTAATTAGTAACCAAATCCTCAACACTCTAACCTTTTTCACCTGAAACACGTTATATAACAATTTTTAAATTAAGGGTAAGAGCTTAGCAAATAAATAAAATCACTGTATTTCTCAATAAGCTTTCAAAATATTTACGTGTTGTCATTGGCGATGACTAGGGCTTATTTAATTTTTACTTCATATCATCTAACTTTTCACTGAATGCATATTCAGTTCATTAGAGAAACCTTACATTCTTCGCAAGTTGTGAATTACAACCCATTTTTAATTGTTTATATGCTTTTATATTCAGATCAAACGTATATTTTAAATGCAAAGGAAGGGTGTGTTGAATGCAAATGTCACTCATAGATAACTTATAAATATCCTGTGAAGTGATCGTAAACTTTTCTGCATTTCAATGCCATTTGTTCAAAGTGCGAATTATTAACGATATTAATTGCTGTTGTTATCAAATTTTGTGCAAAAATTATTTACTTTAACGAATATTTGGTTTTTGGTTAAGATATACAACTATACAGATATACAATGCAAATATTATGTATATGTATTGCCATACTATTTAGATAATAATTTTATTTTCGGCCTAAATACTAACTGTGTGAACTAACTTTCTTATTATTAGTGATTTCATATTTAGTGCTCAAAAGTTCAGGTTTAACTGCTCTACAAAAAGTGTTCGCTTAATTATGACCGAAATCTAAACACATAAAGTTTTACATTAATAAGTATATGCTGTAAATGATCTAATTTATGAGACTAATGTGATGTACTTTGATTATTTAGTAGTGCTATTATTACATTAAATTAAAATATTTATTTTATTTTCATTCTCTGTTCATAGTTTGCAGTTTTAAATATTTGAGCAAAATATGTTTTACACAGTTTTATTATCAATCATTTCGACTATAATTATTGCTGCAATAATATCACTAATTTTGTCATTCGTTTCATCGTTTAAAAGTGATGAACAGAAAGTAAGTCAAGAATTTCTATCTAATGTTCAGAATGAAGAACCGCTTTTGAATCAAAATCAATTTGAGAAACAATTAAAGCCTAAAGTTCAAGAAGAAAATTTGTCGCCAAATAACGAGTTATTACATTCTGAGCCTGACATTCAAGAGAAGCCTGTATTGAATGAAAATTTATTAAAACATTTCAAATCTGAACAACATTCTGAGCCTGATATACAAGAGAAGCCCGTATTGAATGAAAATTTATTAATACAGTTTGGAGATGAAGAAGAATTTGAAGAATTAAGTCCTGTAAAAGATGAAAATGAGGAAAATGAGGAAACTGTTGAAAATATTCCAAAAGAGACCTTTTATACTGAAATTATTGAAGAATCGATTCATTCTAATGAATTAAATGACGAAAATGAAACTGAAATACCTGTTGAAGAAGAAAATAATTTATTAAGTGATTTATTAGAAATAGCTGACAGTCAAAACTTGACTCATTTCAATAAATCGAGACCAAAGAAGCCCAAGTCTAGGCCTTCTGTCAAAGTTGTTTTTAGCAGAGAGTCCAATCAAATTTCAGAGAATTTGAGCGAAAATTTCTTTACACAGAAAGCAAGTAAAACCACAGAAACCTTATATGAAAGTAACGTTTCTGAAGTTCATCAAAATAAATATTCAAATAAAACGAGAGTTGAAAATACTTTTGAAAGTATAACTACAAGTGAATTAAGTTTTCAAGACGAATGTTTTGAAGAGATATCAACCGGTGATTACAAAAAGTTTGACGAATTTTCGGATTACTTCTCATTAGAAACTAAACGACAAGAGTTCATAAAAAAATGTGAGAAAAATAAGAACAAATCGGATTTAAACACTGCAGAAGAGGGTGAAGAGGGTGAAGAGGGTGAAGATGGTGAAGATGGTGAAGATGGTGAAGAGGGTGAAGACGACAAGCATCTGAATCAAACTAATGATCAAATAGTTGATGAATTATTTGCTAATTTTCTTGAAGAAAGTAAAGGAGAGTTTAAAGAAATTGAAGAAACTATAAGTATTACGCAATCAGAAACACTTGAAATTACAAAAGAAGATACCATTCAATTATCAGTTGATGATTGTGAGAAATCATCGCATAATGAAAAAGTAAATAAATTTAAATTATCACTTAATAAAGTGTTTTCTACGTCTGAGAAGAACTTGTCCCCATCCAAATCACCACTAAGTGCCACTCTTGAGAGCGTCACAAAACCACTTTTGAATTCGCCGACTTTGAGTAGAAAATCACAGTCTTCTCTTCAATTTGAAGACATTGACGAACAAGAAAAGAGTACAGACCAAGAAGAAGTGAGTAAAAGAATTAAGAGAATTAGTTTACCAGTGTTTGGCATGAGTCAGACCCTATTGCTTGATGAATTAAAAGAAAAGCAGTTTCAGAAATCTCTTAAATCGCAAAACTTAAGCTCAAATAGTTTTCAAGGTTTATGTGATAAAAATGAAGAAAATTAAATAATACTAATAGTGATTCGTTATTTAATTTAATCGAATTATTGAAAAATATATTAAATTAGCATTCATTAGCTTTTATGTATTTTGAATAGATATTTAATCACATTCTTTGAATGTGTGATTATTTAAATAACTGAATGCCTTTACAATTAACTAATAAGTGAATTAAATCTGTTTACTGTAACTTTAGTGTTCAATCTTATAAACTGAATGTGTTCTATAAACACTTTTTATATTGTATTACTATTAAACGCTATTAAGACTGATTTACGATTTCATTTTTACTTTGAGTGTGTTGTTGGCAGACCATCAGCATAGGGATCAAATCCGATCCGAAGGGTTTTAAAAATTTTCAACTCCGAATCCCAAAATACCATTAATTTGATCAATTTTTAAAAATGCAATTAAATTAATTTTATTTATCAGTAAATTTATGTTAATTTTAATACAACAAAATATAATCCTAAGCCTCTCAAAGTTCTTTAATTCCGATCGGAATCTAAGCTCTCAATTTGAATGCATTAAAGCAGTCAAAAAGTTCTTTTTATATTACTCTGATTTTTATAAAAGATTAACATCAACTTATATACAGTGTCAGGCACTTCAAGAAAATAGAACAGATCAAAGATAAATAAAGCATGTTACATTTATACAAGTATTTAAGCTATTAATTAGAGCTAAAAACCGCTAAAAACAAGTAGATGTAGACTTTGATAGATAACATTTAATAGACCACTAAAACAATAACTTGTAAATCAATTTAATAGTAATTCATCTTAAATATAACTTTAAGTATAAGTACTGTATAAAGATTTTTTAAAACAAATATTTGGACAATTATTATACAAGTATTCATTGGTATTCGTCAGTATTCACAAAGTTAGTAATGAGATTATTGATTGATTATATTTTTTCTGTCAAATCTTTTTTTAAAATAATTTATTTAATAAGTAAATTATATTTAAGTTTATTGTAATTAAAGTATTATAATTATTATTAATGAAAGATATGAATTATTTGGTTCATTCGTCGCCATTAAACTCTTGATAACATTTTTTAGAAAATGTATAAATTAGAGACAGAGTCAATATAATGATCACAATCTTAATCAGAAGTGATTCAGTCGTTTCATTGACTAGAAATGAATGAACTTGAATGAGAAGAAAATATAAGGCGATGTGAAAAAATATGACTGCAGTCGAGTGAATCTTTGAATTGATTTTAGTCGGAGAGTAAACGTAATAAATAAGATACCGATCAACCAAATGCTTGACAATCATATAAAATAGGCCTTAATTGAAGTCAAAATAATATATTTAAAAACTTGCAAAAAGAGTATTATATAAAACATATACCGCACGGAGCGATCAGAGGTGAAGCTATACTGTAAGTGACTATAATTGTGAAAATTAACAGAAATCTCGGATACAAAGAGCCGAACGAGAACTTAAATGTGATTTTCTGTCGCGCGCTATAGTATTCTGCAGAAGTTCGGGAAATGACGAGAGAATACAATAAATAAAGTGCCAGTTCTGAGACACGCATTATCTCTAATGTGTTGCTGAGAAAAGCCGACTGCAACACATAATTCACAAAAAAGGGACTGCTTTCGGACGGGAAAAGACAATTCCAATCTATAGTCGTATTATCCGATCCGACAATTCTCTCAACAAATACTTGAAGTCTATTGTGTTTAATGTGAAGTAATTATTGTTTTAAATCAGAATCAGAAAAATGACAATTTGTTTAATAATTACGTCACAAATCCTAACGACGGAAGTATTAAAGCCATTAGTAATAGAAAAATACAAGTCTTAAACATCATTCCGTGATTTAATGCAGATTTTGTGCGATAAGGGATTTGATTTTGAAATAACATTACAAGACTCGGAAGGATTGTTGTCATTAATATCAATAATAGAGAACTTAAATATTTAAATAATGAAGTTTTCTAAACATCAAATTGAAACACGTTTTTGATTAATAAAAAACAATTGTTTTCATTAACTCTTACATATCCTGCAATTTGTTGTTCATTTTGTTGTAAATGAAGAGTTTCCTCAACCAATTTAACGGCAACGGCAGGTGTTGTGAGAAAAAGAAATATTAGTAATAGTAATGCATTCATTCCTATACTCCAAAGCCATGCAATCCTATGTTGTAATGCTATGTCTGACCTGAAAGTTAATTGAATTAAAATCTAATTTCAATAAAAATAAAATCTCAAACCATTCAATATCTTCGGGATACGGAGCACGATATACACGCCATCGATAGGTCTTTAAAGGATCAAAATGTTTACTTTTAAACAAACGAATAATCCAATGAATCCAAACAAAGCAATAGTTGTAACAAAAGTTTCGTTTAAAGAATTTATAAATTCTACAAAAAAAAGATAAACAGAATTCAAGTAAATAATTAATTTGAAAATTTGTGACACAATCTATTAATTGACTGACTTGTCAGCCATTCTCTTCTTTTTGAACGAAACAAATGCCAATCCTTTTGGATGAGACAAAACTTTTATTACTTCTTCTTTAATTTGTTTTTGAAGTTCTGCTTTTTCTTCTGCATAGAACAGCATTCCATCTATTTTTGGACAACAACTACAAAATCCTAAAATACCCCCAAATCTGCCGAAACAGTAAGGCCTGACTTCACACCTTTGGTTATATTTTTTATTATATTCAAAACAATAATTTTTAGCCTCAACTGCTGTTAAGAGACAATTGTCCATCCATTCCAAGTCTCTGATGTCATAAATAAAATTAATGCGTTTTATAACCACTTCTGGAAACTCTTTCTTGAAATAGTCAACTAATGATTTTGTATTTCTTTTTGATTTTGGTATTCCTTTAATGAGTAAAATTCGTTTTTCAACTCTTTCCTCATCGACAGCAATCACTTTAGAAAAATGAAACGTTATGTAAACGCCCTATAAACGAACCATTCATTAGATGGCAATTATTTCATATAATAGTATGAAAATTAGACCAAAAGTCTAATAACCTAATCATACCATCAAAACAATAATAGATGTCATTATTGAATGAATCCATAATAGCTTAGAGTGAGGGTCAATATTACTGATCGTTGTCTTAAGAAAGTGTGAATTACCTTCTTCTAGATTTACATTAAATCAAAAGATTTGGTTAAAAATAAAGTTTCACTACTAATGAAACACAAATTATACTTTGACTTCCCATAAGATTAATGGGAAGAATAATTGCCAAACATATAAAAGTAAGAGCTGTCAGAAAGTAAATCATATATCTTTGAAAAAGAAGATACTGTAGAGCATCAGTGCCTTTATATTTGAAAATATCCTCATCTTTGATAATAAGATAGTTTAGAAACCAAAAGCGGTCAGAATATCGCTCAATCCTATCACTTGACTAATCAAAAAAATATCAAATTTTTAATTTATTAAACACTGTATAAAGAAATTCTCACTTCATTGCTTTGTTTAGCTTCTGTGTCACCCATTAATACACATTTTTGATCAGCTTTTTGTTTGTTTTCATTATTCTTATCAATAGTTTGATCACTATATGCATCAGTTATAATAAACTCTTCGTCTTCTATTGGTTTTAATGTTTCTCTATTAGGTTCTATTTTTAATGGTCTTGTTTTATATTCTGAATGCATATCAAACTCATTATTATTAGATTCATTGTCTATCTTTTGATTTTCAGACCATTTATTCATATTTTCAGACTTTGCGCTCGAATCAGATTTATCACTAGGACTGTAAACCTTAAACTCTTCTTTAAAGTCTTTTTCTGGAACTTTATCAGTGATCGCATATTCATATTTATACAAAACTGGTGGCAAATAAGCCAAAGGATGTCTTCTATTTATTGTCTTAGATTTCATTGATGTCATTGTCTTAAAACTTTTGTCGCCATAAATGAAATGAAGCCAACTATTGAAAGCAAAATTCATTTGAGATTTTCTCTCATTTATATAAAACAAATATTTACTTATTTTTTATGTTATAACCTGTCTGACGATCCTTTGTTTTGTGAACTCTCCATCTCAGCAAAGAAAATACTGTGAGTAAACCCTATTATTAAATCATTAGTTATTTCTGTTTTAAGAATCATTAAGTCATTAAATTTTCTTTTCTTACAGTACAGATACAGAAATTTATGATAATTCCTGCGGGTATTCCTTCCCAACCCTTTCCAACAGAATCTGATATAATAGTGTAATTGTGCGGCAAAAGAATATTACACAGAGAGTGTCTTTTGTGTAAATTTGTTGACATTTTGGTTACTTACTGATTAAAACTTTGAATTTTATATTAATTGAATTGAGATTGAGTTAATCTTTATTTTTTAATTCAATAATATATGAGAGAAATATCAATAGCAGTACTTCTCAATTCTTAAAATCTCGTGAATCTTAGTTTGAATATTGAAAACAGTTTGGTTTGAGTGAAATCTATTATATTTCCTGATTACTGGTCATTAAAACGTTTGCAGTACTATTGCTTTTAACAGTCATTAGAATTCTCATAACAATTGATTTGACGCGCAATCATAAACGCGATTCAGTATTGTTATAATGATTTACTGCTTAACTCAGGGAAAACTTTTTCATTAGGTCCTCAATACTTAATTGAGAGTACATATTGAGAGTACATATTTGGTCCCACTATATTACAGTATATGAATGAGTGATTTGCATAAAGCTTTTAAAGCATTGAAATTAGTAAAACGCACACAATGTTTATATCTCTATTAATCACTATTGAAATCATTACTTTTTATTAGTGTTGTTAAATTTACTAAATTTTTTCCAGAGCACTAAATTTAGTATAAAATATAAAAATACAAAAAATGTTAAAATTCCATGTTCTCATCCTTGAATTTTATGTTCTCCTAGATCTAGTGTCTTATATTAGCCATAATTCAATTTTCTAATAATCTAGTATTATATTCAATTAAAAACAATTTTTGAACACTTTTATTTGTTAGTCTATCTCCTATGAAAATTTTACTAAATTTCTCTAAAGGCGCTAAATTTACACTAAATTTAGTATTTTGCAATGCTAAATTCAACACTAGTTAAGCTTTAGTATATATAAATTCCTGATTCTATTCTTGAACTCACTCTAACAATGTGATATTTGAAAGCCAGCCCGGTGTTCCCGTAACCCCATTAGTATCTCTCTAGTGTGATTGATAAGTACATTTACATAGAAATAGACAATATTAAAGCTCGTGCTTTGCGTAGTAGAGAGAATATGCTTAAAATCTATTAAAACCTTAATTTTTATTCACTTTTAGGCAAACTTTTGCACAAATATTTTGAAGAAAAGGTTTTCACTAATTCCTCAGTAATTGAGCTGCTGGACAATTGGTCGCACGGACAACACGACTATTGTGTTCTCGACTCTAAACCTACTGTTCGGAATGGAGGCAAACTCAACGATTGTGAAGATGTGGTGCCACCTGTCGAGACAGTGAACGGAGACTTTCGGTGTTTCACTTATTTTCTACAATTCGACATAGAGTTAACCGAAAACACGACCGAATTGTTCAAGACATCGATATTCGTCTCGCAGTCCAATTACGAGCAAAGAACAAACAAAGTTTTTTACATCAGTCACACACTCAATCAGTCGCGTGCTTCACATCCATTCGAGACCGACATCAGAGCACGTGTTTCTGTGCATCCGTCAGATATGATTCCGGTTCCGCAATACTATCCCTCGCTTTCTTTGTATCAGTGGTCGCATTTCTATGACGTCCAGTTCTCGAAGACTGTCTCGCATTTGTTGGAAAAACCATATCAAACCGATTGTTTTAAATACAAAAAAGGTATCAAATTAAGAAAAAAATTTTCAAAACAATAATAATTAGCGGTTAAAGTTCTTAATTAGACGAATCCTAAATCACATATATTTTTGAAGCATTTTAGTAGAAAATAGACCTAAAATGAGTAATAATTCTATTCTGCAACTTTGACCTATGACCCCTGAGCCCTATTATAAAGTATCAAAATTCAAAAATTTATTACACAAAAACCGTTTAATATTTATCAAAAAATTTTCACTAAAATATCGAGTTTGACATTTAGATAAGGGTGCCAGGTATGGTCAGATAATAAAACGGAGATAGTTCTGGAGCAAAGGGATATTTTAAGAATTTTTAATAATTTTCATAAAACCAAAGTGGGGACTAGGCAATATATTTTTCAAAATTTGCCAGAATACCGGAGACTTGGCAGCAGTACATTTAGATTGATTAAAAAAATGTGAAAATAAATAATTTAAAATTTCAGAAATTATGTTTGCACCAAAAATAAATGTCAAAAAAAAATTATTTAAAGATGTTGCCCATTATCGCACCTCTTAATTTTTGGCTAAAATATATCATTTTTAGAGTCAAATAAAATAAAATTTTTTCTATTCATGTCGACCAATAGGAAGCAACGAATCGGAGCAATCATTTGACGATTGTTTGACCAAGTGCGTTATGCGCAAATATCGCGAGCAGTGCCATTGCTTGCCAAGAAGTGGTCTGTTGTACCGAAGAAGTGTGTTGACCGCAGAGGACAGGTTTTGTAGCAAAATCAACAAATGCCAGTTCATAAACCACAGACAGCAATGCACGAAAGACTGTCGCAAAGACTGTGTCACCGAAATGTACGACTTTGAAAAGTTTGTGGACATTACGTTCTACGGGTTCTCGAATTCTACAGGAATTCAAATCAGTCGGAAACCGGTTTTGGATCGGGTTTACAGACATTTGCCGGCAATCACGTTCATTCAGCTGATTTGCGACTTCGGAGGGTTGGGTGGTCTTTGGTTGGGAGCCTCGGTGCTGACAATCACCATCGCCATTAGTGATTGAAAAGTTGACAAAAAATATTTTCACTTTCATTTCACTTTCGCGACACTTACTTTCACTTTCACAACATTTTTATAATTGACTTTCACTTTCATTTCATTTTCGGAAACTTTCCGATTTTCGCTTCTGTTTCACTTTCATTTGATTAGTACTGGTATTTATTTATGTATTGATAGTTTTATATTAAAGCATTGCATTGTATGAATAATTTTTAGTTCAATAGTTTTTGAAAGCGTGTACTATTCGTTTATTTTAATTCAATACAAAATTGAATAGAATATAAACTTAATATAAACCAAGATATATGTAAATTAAATAAAGAAAATTAAAAATTATTTTGTGTGAACGAATCATTTTCACTTTCATTTCACTTTCAACATATTTTCAAAAATGGCTTTCACTTTCTTTCATTTTCGGTAACTTTTTTTATTTTCACTTTCATTTTCGCGAAAGTGAAAGTCAATTTTTAATCACTAATCGCCATCATTTCACTGATGAATAAATCGCTTGATAAGGTTGTGGACAGATATGACGAAGATGAAGTCGGAAACACCACGAAATGCAAATGAATTTTATGTTAAGGAATATATATTGTGCAAAAAAGTCATTATTTTTGTGTAAAATTGAATTTATAATAAAGATTTGGTTAAAAATGTGTCTATTTAATTATAATATGTTTGTGTAATGTTTAACTGAATTAATTGAGTGACAACTGTTCAATTTATTTGTAATTAAGGTTGCCAGGTTTGGTCAGAACAAATCATGGAGTAAATCAGGTAGGTATGAAAAACCAAAGGGATTTTCTGGCTATTTTTTAATTTTTATAAAATCAATGGGGGGGGGGGGGACTAAACAATATGTTTTATAATTAAATTTTAAAACGTGAGATCTTTTATTCTAATGAAATGTAATTTTATATTTCAAATAATAAGTGAAATATACGCCATTTTTAATTGAATTTTTGTCATTAAAAATAATTTTAATAATGCTGTTATCGTCTACGAAATTGTCTAAAATAGAATTTCTAACTATTAAAAAACAATTAACTTGTGAAATAAAACGATAAACACTGGTCTCATTATTAATTAAATCGATTTTATAATGTAACACTAATAATACAATACAACTTACAGTATTCATTACATACAATATACAATTCTTATTATGATTATATCCAGTGATGTTCACGCTCGGGGACCGAGCGTTTACCGTTTGCCTAGGTCAGCAAATTTCATGATTGAGTGACTTTTTATTACACAAAATTAGTTTATTTTAAGCAAATATGGGATAATTTGAGAGATTCTATGCGTAAATTCTTTAATACTAAATAATGTGTTTGTTTATTGTAAAATTTTGTAATTTTGCTTAAATAAAGACCATTGTTTAAGAAAAAACATTTTTATATGTAATATACTTGACGGTTGTAAACCGAGCGCGCTCGGGCTCACGCTCGGCAAAAATTACACGCTCGACCGTTGCCCATCACTGATTATATCCAGTCTTTACAGTATTTGTTAAATAAAATATTGTTATTTTGAGAATTTAGTAATTAAAGTGAGTAAAAATGAAATTCTCTTTAGAAAAATTAAATAAATTAAAGATCATTACTATACTAATCAATACACTACTCTAATCATTAGATCGATTTAATATTTTTAAATAAGACTTTAGACTACGGTTGACAGACCTCCGTTTTTCTAACAATTTTTGAAAAATACATTGCTTAGTCCCCCCTTTGGTTTTATAAAAATTATTAAAAATTCAAAGAATTTTGATCCTTGATCCCCCCTTTGAGACAGAATTATCTCCGTGTTTTTTAACTGATCAAACCTGGCACCCGTACTTTAGACTAACATTTTATATAAAATATATATAATGAAATAATAAATGCATACCTCAGCCTCACTTGAATTTTGTCAAGTTTGGGGTTGCTCAACATAGTACGTACTCAGTGATGTGGGGAGGGTTAGTCAGTAAAAGCGTACTAACTCTTATACTCCTATTTGCTTAACATTAGTTATACGTTTAAAAGCGTACAGGGTGCTGGTTATTGGGGTGAAAACGGTTTAAAACTGGGTACGTACTATGTGAACCAGCTCTTTGAGGGGAACAAAGTATGCAATACTGCTTGTGAAGACAATAGTATTATGAACATATAGGTAAGCTCTAACTCGTAAGTGCTTGTGGTGGCTTTTGATTATACCATATAAGCTTCAATACAAATTACATGTAATACATAAAATATAGGTTACATACGGTGGCCTGAAACCTTCGCGACTTAGCACTTAGTACTTAGCACTTAGTACTTAGCACTAAGTACTTAGCACTTTGCACTTAGCGCTTTGCACTTAGTACTTCGCACTTAGTACTTAGTACTTAGTACTTAGCAATTGTAATTAAAGAGTAATGATCACTTTCCATAGACCGTCTCATTGGGAGTCGCCCCATCATGAGTTATATATCAGCTGAAAGATCTCATCGAGTACTACAACTTTGCCTCTTGGACCAACTCGATCCGTTCACGGAGTGAAGCACCAGAGGGTAAAAAATCCTTATTGGAAATACATTGCATATCAATACATACAGAACATACCGGAAAGTGCGATATTAAAGCCCACTCCATATAGAAACCCATGGGCTTATAATAGGAAGATGGGCTTTTATTAAGGTCCATATTTAAAAGAAAAGTTAAGCAAAAATTTTAAAAATGTTTGAAAATTTTCTGTTCTTATTAATAGTATTACGAATAAATTACAGCTAATAATCAGATTCATTAAATTTTT
>JAUJYT010000779.1:0-15269 GCA_033996565.1 Nanhermannia nana
CATTATTGTATTGAATATAGAGCTCTTCTTTAATTAATGAATATTTAAAAATGCTCTAATTATTACTGTATTTAATGATCGAATAAAAGTTTAAAATAAGTGAATTCTAAATTTACAAAAAATTTATTTGAAATAACAAACAAAAAGGGTCTTTATTTTACAGAAACATTGCCTACATTCAATTTAAATTTCTAACAGGCCTTTTTGCATATGATTGCACAGAAAAATAAATTATTTTCATTTTATTATCTGATACTACAGTATGAGTTTTCACCCTTTTTCATGCTATAGCCCCCTTTTTCAGAGTTAAATTTTCTATGACCTCCTATCAATATTCATATTAAAATAAGAATGATAATTAAAATATTCAGTTTTATTTTAATGTAACTAGAGGCACCCGTTGCTTCGCATATATATTAAATATAAGTGTATATGGAACTCTTGTATTCCATATATTTATGATATGGAATATAAGAGATTTTATTAATAATATCAGATCTTGAGATTTGTAATTTTTGATTTATTGAGTAAAAAATTTTTCGCATCGAGTATAAACTCTGCTATTAATACAATTACATATTTGATTTTATTGTTATTTCAATAATTCTAAATTTTCAACAGAACAAAATATTCAACAAATAAGACAAAATATATATATCAGACCTTTATAAGTTAACTTTAATTCCAATTGAGTTTAAGTTAAAGTTAACTTAAACTTTAACTAAAATTAATTATTTTTATGAACTAAAAATAACTTAAACTTTAACTTAAATGGAAATAAAAAACTTCAATTATTTAAGTTTTTAACACCTGCTTTAGTAGGCCAACATTGCATAGCTTTGGAAAAATTATTTCCACGAACGGATTACCGGGCAATGAATTGCCAAAATTGTATGTCAAACACAAGTAATTCCTTGAACACAAGCTTTTAGTCATAGAACAGGCGACTGTCTAAACTCTAAAAGGAATTTTCTAAATCTAATTAAATTACAAAGAGAAGTAATTTTATTTATAATAAATATCTTTTACAACTCTAAAGTTTGTAATAATTAAATTTTAAGCATTAAAAATTCAACTTTTAAAAACTTAAATAAAACTTAAACTTTAACTAAAATTATTTCAGTTTCTCAAACATTAACTTTAACTAAAATTAATTATCTTTTGGTAAATAACTTTAACTTAAACTAAAATTAATTCAATAGTTTCGATGTAAAAAGATCTGATATATATATTTCTATAGATCATTTATATATTTATATAGATCAATTTTATATAAGATCTGGATAAATGAGACGACTGACTAAAATAATCGATACTTAATGGAGAATTTACTGTAATTTTTCTCTAATTAGCTTTAGAGATGTTAAACATATGCGAGTACATTGCTTGACAGCATATTATATTATTTTAAATTACATATTGTCTTAATTCTTGTTCATTCTATCATCTTCAAATGACCCATTTAACCCTAACTGATAAAAGTATCCATGGCTCCCTTCTAAAGCCTCCATGGCCCAGATTGAAAAACGTTGGGTGTACACGAAAATAATTATCAAAATTTGGAAATAGCAATGAATTTTGGAATCTGCATATGGTTTGTAATTCTTATGATATATAATTATAAGTTAAATATATGTTAAAATTGAATTTTCATGATAATAACAGACTCTTTACATCCTTTCTTGTAATCATTTTTAAAAATAAAATTCTTAATTCAAATAATTTTTTCACTGATACACAACCGACTATTTTGTGCGATAATCGATTTTGATACAGTAAAATTCAAATTAATTGTAATTTTTGACTTAAAATATGAATATCAAACTCTAAACTTCTATCTGTAAATTACTTGTATATATTGATTATTAAATAAAAGTCAAATATAAATAGATCGAACAAAATTACTTTCCGATAAATATTAAACTTCTAATAGGGAATCAATATATAACTAATGATACACATTATAGATGTTCTAAATGTGATATTAGAAGATTGCGTCTAAATTAAACAAATAAAATCAAAACTAAACTAATAATCTTTATGAACACCATTTTATCAGTCAATTGTCTAATTTTGAAATATTAAATTTTATATTATTTTGTAATCATTTATAATTCAAATCGTATCTTATTTTATTATTAAATTAACAGAATTTTTATCTAAAGTTGAAGTTTATTTGCAGTAATTCTATAAAAAGATGATATTACTGTTAAAATAGATAAAATATTTTACTGAGATATTTGGGTTGTGTTGAAAGCAGATTCTAATAAAATGGATTCTTTGACTAATTAATTACAAATTTGCTCTCTTCCTTACTTCAGATATTTGTTATAATAATATTGAGGAATAAATGGATTCTCATTTGAAATATATAACTTTTGAGAAGATAAATAGTAAAACACAAGTCTTTAATCACTTATATCTATTATTAATGTATTAAGAAATGAGAGATTTTTAACTTTAAAGATATAGAATTCCTTATTATAAAAGATGTTTAATTCAAACTCTTTTAGAATATATTGAATAAAACTAATTGTTATTTAATTAACAATTATATAAATATTTAAGAGAACATAAAGGCTTATAATAGTAAAAGATATGAATGAAGAAATAGTTGAGTTCTTACCTTCTTTTTGAAGCTATTCAACAATAATAGAACTGAGAGAACACTAAAATATACAGAATTTGAGATTCTATTAATTGTTCAAATTGGTCAATAATTTGAATAAATCAATAATAATATAATTGATTTGATTGTCTATTATTTAATATGATTCTTACCGATAGAAATAGCTTTTTATGAAAGCAGAAGTCAATTAAATGACAATTTTGTGTAAAAGCTCTCAAATAATAGATGTCTTGAATACAAGTATTAAAGAAAGCGATAGAGAGTAGAGAATAGAGAAAAAGAGATATATATTAATAGAGAGCGAGAAAATGTTTGCCTGAATTCGATTTTTTGATGTAAAGGCGAGGCCTTCTTGTGTGGCCTTTTCGGCGAATTGCACTCTCATCATGATTCTGACTATTGTATTGCCGTCGCATGCGTACTCACTCTTGGACACAGTCTAACTATCTTTTTATTACATTTATTATTATTATTTTGCATTTAAAAGCTTTCGCTTAATTCAAAATTGAATAGATTTCATATTTATAATCAAACATTCATTTTAAATGCATTTCAATTACAAATAATAATTTATTTTTTATAAAAAGAGAATAAAAGTATAATTTTTCATCAATTAAATAGATTTGATTGTATCCGACAGAATAATAATAAAGCATATATTTATGAAAACTGCATAAAAAATAAGAAGCAATTCAATGAAAAACAATTTACTGAAGCGTAAAGAGAAACTAAAACATCTTTAATTGATATTTTCCATAATAAGCTTCAATTAAAAAATATTAATTAAATAGTAAAATAGAGTACAGGTATCATATTTAGAAATTAATAAAACAGAATTTCATCAAAAATCAATACTAAACGATTGATTTAAATGACTGCCTTTCTATTGAAACTATTTTATGAATTGATGCATAAATATCAGTAAATCGTTTTCAACACTAAATTTTTGAGACGAGTATGAAAATGAAATTAAATAGGAATAAAAAGCCTGAGTTGATCATTGATTAGCTCAATGGGTTTGTCTTGTGATCATATAATATATTGAGGTCAAGCGAATATGATATCTGATAAGTATTTGGTCAAAAATAACTTGACTTATAAAGTAGTATACGATATGCACTGAATCTGTACAGAATATTCAGCACATTAATAGTCAGCTTACAAAACATTTAATGTTGAGTGAAATCCGGAAAACCTTAATTCAAATGAATTCATATATTCAATGGAATCAGAATGAGATTATTCATAATATCAATATTTGACTTCTCATGGGAAAGAAATTTATTTTTCAGTATAAAGTATGATAATGTCAGTTCATTTGTTATACTCTCTTTCAGATCTCAATTAATACTTTAATTAAAGATTTTAGGGCACAATTTATAACGAGTATTAAACAAACCCGTAAATAAGATAAATCGTGTTAAGCCTTCAATTAATAACCAGTGATGTTAACTAGCATTTGGCGTTCGGTGGCGAGCGCGAGCACCGGACATAGATTTTTCGCTGAATGTGAGCACTTGATTGACAGCCAATCGTGAGCACTCTCGGGTGATATAATAAATGTTTTTATGGAACAAAGTTTTTATTTAAGTAAAATTATATACTTTTTTAATAAACAAATATTTTATTGAGTTTAAAGAATTTGTAAATATGGCAAAAGCTTAAAGTAAACTATTTTATGCAATAAAAAGCATCTCAAATCATGAAATTTGCTGATGTGGCGCGAGGTAAACCTGAGGTATCAAAGCGTAAGCGCCCACAAGAGTTATTTATTTTCCGCGAAAGTGGTCGTGAGCGTCGAACTGTTAATATATATAATAATATATAATGCTGTCCAAGGGTCAAGTTGGCCTAGGCTCCAGGCTGGGCTCAAGGGTCATTTTTGAGCTTAGGCTCGCCAAGCTCCAGCTCAGGCTAGGTGGCTTTGAGCTTAGGCTCCGGCTCATATTGTTGAGCATGAAGAGCCTGTATTCAAAACTTTTGAATATTTTTGGCTAAATTTGATGTTAACATTAGATAACTTAAATAAACTTTAACTTAAACTCAATCTTATATTTAATTTGAAAAAAACTTAAACTCAAACTCAAATTAATTAAAATTTTGTAACTCAAAAAGGTCTGCCGTGTAATACAGTTTTATGAAATGGCTAAAAGACAGAAATGCTTGTGTTTTAATCAATTATACAGTAAATAGAAATCTAGTTATTATTCAATGAGTTACGGTTTTATCATATAAATGAGGCGTCAGATAAGTAAAACATTTACATATTTTTATATAAATATATTCGCACATAAATAAATTATACTGTATGTCCTGCAAATTATATTTGTGTCAATTCAAATACAATTAGCTTTTTCAATACTTTCCAATATCAATATGAAAAGGGGTGCAAAAATTAAATGCAATTATAAAAATTTGTTGCTGTACTGCACTATCACTTAAATACATCAGAAAATGTATTTCATTGTATTCAATAATTAATACAATACAATGTTCTTTAGTCATTGTTGAGATTAAAAGCAATGCAAAGTGGATTAGAATTATTAATAAATACTTACTATCGATTAATAAAGTATATAAAATATTAAAGTGAGAAACTCTTCTCAGAAATGAATCAAATAAAATACGTTATTCTAGATTCACATGAATTATCACTAAAAATAAAGGAAATGATATTCATTTTAGTCAAAATAAATATTTTTTATTGAATGATATGTCATTTTAAAGGTCACATATTAGGCTATAATCCATATGATTTGTATTAGTTTACAATTAATTTAGTGTTAATTATGGTACTAAACCAAAGTTACTGTCAAAGGGTTAAACATTTCAGTTTAAAAATATTGAATAGCATTCATATTTTGATAGCAAAAACATGTAAAGCATTGCCCTAAATTATAATTGCCTCCAAAAGTGGTCAGATATTGTTTATGGAAGACAAATATCAACAAATACTCCAACAAATGCCACCGAAATATGATTCAAACTACAAAATTGTGGTTACACGACATTTATTAATTTTTTTACCATTACTTTCTATGGTATGACTTTGTTATACGAATATCACAATTAAAATAAATGTCCCGCAATGCCGACAATCGAAAAATTTTGCGGATATCTTTGTGGGCTCTTTTACAAGAATGTTTGGAGAGAGGAAAACAATAAACAACTCCAAAATAGAATTAGGCTTTGTATCAGTAAAGTTGACCCGAATGTTGTCGCACTTTTTTAGAGTGTCCGAAATCAGATTCGGAAATGTTCAGAAAAATCACATTTAGCCGTTATTCATAAATACCCCTTAATTTAGTATATAATGTAGTTTTAAATTCAAAATTTTCATACATTTAACAATTACCAAATTCTATCAAATGGAAATTGAATTAAGTCTAGATTTTTTTGCCCACCCGTTATTATGCAGTGTCGTTTTGTTTTTTAGTTTTGATCAAAAAGAGCGCATAGATTTGTTCTGTCCGTCCATCTGTTGCCAAATAGATCTCGAAAACGGTAAGAACTATCAAAAAACTGATTTTATATTCATAATAAGTGTCCCTGAGAACCTTTAAAATGACGACAAAAGTCTGTGTCCAGTGACCAGTGGCCAAGTTACCGACGGAAAACTACCGATACTAATGCTTTACTATGGGAACGGTTATAGATATTGACAAGTGGCAATAATACATTTGGATCAAGCTTTGTAAACAGTCATAGACTGTATACTTTCCCTTGTTATAAGTCAAATAAAAATTGACTTGTATTGTAAATGTTTTAAATGTCTATACTGTATAAGGAAATTATATTGATTTTTATGGCTATGCCTGTAAAGAATTGTTTGTTTAATTGATTTAATTAAGTTAATTGACAGTTTATTTTGTTTGGTGGGTAGGATTCAGCGTAATGTAGAGGTTATTCTCTGCAATAGTTCGCAAGCAATCAACAATTTTGCGTTCAACACCTTTAAAATGATTTTTTAAATTGATATTGATTTATAAATCAATAGAATATCTCAGAGTTTCTAATTTTAGATAAAATATCATTTATAAGGATATTATAATAAGAAATGTTTGCTTAAATTCTCGCATTCTTTATGTTGTTTAAGAGTTTACAACAGTTGTCGACCATTTATCTAATAATTTAATAGTTTGCAGAAATACTAGAAATCATTAATACAAAAAATGATGTGAGACTCACCTCTATTTTCTTTGTTTTGTCCATTCGATGAAATTTTATGGTCTTCTCTGGCCATTAAGTTTCCATTGATTTGTGAACTGTTTGGCAATCTCTTAACATCAGTACTTGTAGTACATCCCATATTACAAAACTAAATACTTGTGTAATTGCAGCCAAATATTAGACAACTTTATCTTTAATAAAAATATGTTTTCTATTCAACAAAAGATCAATCAATTGAGCGGAGAATTAAACAAAAAACTAAACTAATAAATCAAAAATTGTCTTATAGTATGAATACAGGTATAAATCCGTTCAAATCCTAAAATAATTGGAAACGAGTCAGAGAATAAGCAATTCATTTGATGAAACTTTGTTAGAGTCGACAAAACGCTTAAAATATTGAAATACAGAGTATTAATGAAGTTAATGAAAACTTAAATATAGGTCAGATTCTCAATCACTTCTCTATCGCATAAGTTTTTATTCTTATTATTTTATTGCTTCAGTAAAGCCATTATCAACTCAAACAAGACTTGAAAACAATACTCTATGAACGCATATAAAAAATGTGCGGTTTGTGTTCTATAAGTTTGAATCAATAGTATATACAACTACTCTAAACTTAACTTAAGATATTTCAACAGAGCGTTCAATATTGTCATATAGTAGAGTATGCATTCGCACAAAAAAGAGGCGTAACTGTATTCAAATATGTCAGATCACGTATTTATTACTGGACACGCATTTCATGTGTTCACTTATTTACAAAATACTGAAATAATGCTCTTATGATTTGATACTACAAAATGCAAAACAGCTCACGAGTCAGACCTTTGTTTCTATGCGGCACACAATCGGTTGCCTTTCTTTGCAAACATTCTATCTCTAAATTGTAGAGTCGATGCGATGCCTACAGACTACAAAAAATCAGCCGATAATTCATTCGATTACTTTTGGGATTATCGTTATCTATAATTATGAAATATATATTCAAAAAAAATAAAACAGAATAACAGATAATATATGAAATTAAATTTTTGTATGACATTGAAAGGCGAAATCGAGCTTTCATTGGCGATCTTCGAAGTCTTCAAATCGTTTTAATTTACAAAAATTATACCCAATTTGTTCCGAGTGAACTGTTTTTAATCATTAAATTTAAATTATAAAACTAAAAATGTGAAAGATAGTAAACAATACAAATGCTTTACAAATTTGCAATAAATTGTATTTTTGAAGAACTCGAAAAGAAAGTTACAAACTTTTAATAGTAACAAAATATTATATGTTAATTTACTTTAATGTTGAGAAAAGAGGCAATAATTCTTACAATGTATGCACAAATCGAAGGAATTTTTAATTTTGCTTACAATACCTGTCAAAACAATAATGATTTATCTAAAAATGTGTCAATCAATATATTGCCTCTATTATGAGTAATTGTAAACTTTAACAAATTTTAACCGATCTGAACAACTAATTATTATTTAAAAAATACCTCTAAATGAATACATGTAAGTAAGAAGAGTTTTTATGTAAGAAAATATTCTACAGTTTCATCAATTCGAATATCACGTAAATATTTGAATCTAAAGCAAGAGAGATCACATTGACATCTATTCCAATTGTAACTTTTCATATGATTTATATCACTTTATATTTTATATCCTACGAAGTATTTTTGTTGATCAAAGATCTTCAAAATGTGATCTATTTTTATAAACCTTAAAAATGTTTGAAAGTAATAATTAAATTCTACTTGAGCTCAATTTTGATTGAAATGAAAATTAATTTAACAAAACGTGTTACACAGAAAAATGTAATATTATGTAAATATAAAAAGGATATAAAATTATATAAAAATTAATTTCTAGTCAAATCTTGAATGAATTTTCAGTGCCTTAAAGTTTTTATGAACACTAATCGATCTGCGAATATATTATTTCAATTTATATTCTGTTGATATAAAAGAGAATTCCTTTGATTGTTTAAAATAAATAACTTGAATGACAGCTGACTTCATCAAAGCCAATGTTTTTTGTATTCCTTGTGATCGACGATGTCTTGCGCTAATTCTTTTTTATGTAAAACTGCAATTAATATGACAAGAATACAGCAAATTGATGTCAGAGTAATAAGAGTTGAAAACGCTAAATGACTTGGATTTAAAAATAACTTTTGAATCCAAAGATCTGTTTGGTTTACAGGAAAGGGTATGACCACAATCCTTGCATTGGGTATTATTTCAAACCAAGTTTGTTGTCTTAAAGGCATTTTTCCGCTTGGAATAGAAACAGACAAATTTTCAATAAAATTAGGAATTTCTCCCAAACCAAATATAGTATAAGGCATTTGAAGCACAAAATGTGATGATTGGGATAACTGACCGCTACAACCAGTTTTATGTCCATCACTCGGACTAAAGCATAGAAAAGGTCCGAATTGATTAGTGCCATAAGCGATGTTATCATTGGGACATTTATGGTGAGCGCTGTCCATATAACAGAGACCACTCGTCACCAACACTTTTAGAAAACTCGAATAATTTTTGTTGATATATGTGTCCAAATATAAAGTATTGTTGTGATCACTGCTACTAATTATTAGGTCTACTTTTCCGTCTTCATAAAAGTCAAAAAATGCAGCCAAATGTACATTATTATCAGGTCTGCCATTAACTGATAAAAGTGTATCACTTCTCCAATCAATAATAAATTTTCTTTGGAATTCATTACTATTTGAAGGAATATTTTTGAGTAGAGCTGCAAAAGTTTTAGTGCCATTTGTTTCTCTCATAACAGTCACTAAATCTGGATATCCGTCAGAGTCTATATCACCAGATCTAAGTGTTACGAATAAATCTAAATAATTGAATAAATTTATTTCACTGAATGTAAGCAGAGATTTATTCTCGCCTTCATTCGTAAAATCTGAAATCTTTACCCATTGATACTCAGATTTAGAGCTAAATAGAGCTAGAATTTCAGGTTCTTCGCAGCTTTTAATATCACTTTTACAAACAGGTATTATGTGATCGATTTTGCCGTCAAAGTTAATGTCGAGAAAAGATGACTGACCCACGTATTTATATTGACTTCTATTCGGATAACTAATTGATTCCATGTTATTTAATTGAAACCCTTTATTTTCCATATTAAACCAATACTCTATATATTCTCTTCCATTGACATAAATATCAGCGGACATATCCGTTGGATGATTCAAATTAATAAAAGCATTTGAATTTGGGTAAGACATCGTTTGATTGCTTTGAATTTCTTGGAGACACAAAGGCTTCAAATTGATCCACAATTGCCTTAAACAATCATCAGTTTCAACAATGAAATCTGTAATCATATCCCCATTAAAATCCAAAATAAATGGATGACTTTTGATATTACGAGCCAATGGAACGCTTGTATTGCACTCTAAATGTGAAAAATTGCCTTCAAATAGCCATAAATTGAATTTAGGTTCAGTCCTTTTCAACTGCTTCTCATTGAAATCTTGAGTCACTACTAATAAGTCGAGCATTGCTTTACCGGAAAAATCCGAAGGAATAATACCTACGATTAAATCCCCTGAAGTATTATCGAATTGGCATTTAATGTTTGGCCACTTTCTTAAAAGTGGTTCGCTTTCAATGAATCCCTTCGCTATTTCAATAGACTTTCCATTGTCTGTTATCAGAAAAACATCTGTCACTTTGTCTGAATCAAAGTCACCAAAAGCTGCTATCAGTCCATTCATATTATTTGATTTGTTAATTATTTGATTATTAGCTATGATTAGAGTCAAACTCATCCAAATTAAGATTGAAAAAAGGAAATTATTCGTGTTATTCATAATTATTAATAGATTTGGATTAAGTAAAGAAACCAATTATTTGACGTTATCACTCATATTAAAAATAATAATAATATTATCAAATTATGTGAAGGCATTCCATATTGCCATCAAATCTTGTCAATAATTGTTCCTAAATATGAGATCAGTTTAATAACTACAGTGTTTCCATAATTATGAGAAAAAGTCGATTCAAATAAAAACAATTAAAATAGTTTGATTAGAAATGTTTTCATTAGACAATGCAGTAAAGGTTCAAAGAAAAATATTATCACATTTTTATGCGTTTTATGATAAAAAGCTCATAAAAAGATAAATAAAATCTAATAATTGCTTCTCTACTGCGTCTCTACAGTATTGTAAGACAAGAATCAGTTTCTATGACATGAAATGCATAAACTCTCAGGCAAACTCGTAATCGTATCAAGACTTCAAGTTTGCTCAATATTAACTCGAAACGGAAGAAAATATATAATAATTATACAGATGTTGTATTTCCTCCCAATATAATCAGTAAATATTGCGAAATGAAAGGAAAAAAATAAAAACTAATATTTGAATTAATAGTTTGATTGAAATAAATTTTATTTGAAAATATTTGTTTAAACAATTCCTTAACTCTTTAAAAGTCGTCACTAAATACCAAAATATAAAACAAAACTTAAACGACAGCCAAAAAACTCAAATTGTACTATACTTTAGATTAATTAATTCTCAATATTATAGTTAAGTTAATAACCATTAAAGAAAAGTGAAAGATATTTGACATTATTTTTTTGGTAAATTTAATAAAACGAGAATAGAAGTGTAGAAATGCCAAAACTTATGTTGGCTTTGATTTTCTTCGTCTATATCTTCTGAAACTTGAGTGTGTTTTAGTTGAGGAATAGATGGCCAGTAATTATGTCCATACTCTCCGTGACCGTAAACTCCAAATAGTTTAACATTTGGAAACACTTTACGAAAGAGAACTGCCTCTACATTAGAGGTGTCATAAGTATGGATTCCACGGCCCGTACAGATGAATATAAAGCCAATCGTTTCACACGACTTAATATCAGGATCGAAATCAAGATTATTTCGAAACTCTCTGAACTTGGCTTCAGTGAGCTCTTGTCGTTCTGTTTTGATTACTAGACTGCAAGCCCTGACATTGGCTCCACTGAAAGCTATTCCATACAAATCTCTACTTTTCTTTCTGGTGGAAGAGATGTTATTAGAGAAGTAATTGGTCTCATCGATCACAATCCCTCCCACAGCGATCTTATTCTCATACTTTTCTATCAAACTATTGATACTTTTGAACTCTTTGAACTGATCTTTTTTGCCATCAGTACAAGAGGTGGAGAACATTAAAAGACATTTCAAATCATTGCGTGAGTGAAGCTTTTCCAGTGGTATTAGATTTCTGTCGTCGAACACATCGATCTCTACGTTTGGATAATTAGGGAATAATATTATGGAAACTCCGGCACAGTTACCAACGTGTGCCTGAGTCTCAATGGGCTCTATCGGCGCCAAACAAGTAGTGCTCGAAGAACTGGTTTGAGTGCAACCAATGGGAGAACCGATGAGACCCGCAGAGGATATCACGTTCAGAAACTGACAGTTTGGGGACAAGTATTTCCTCAGACAGTTGTAATGCATGAGTCTGTCGGGTCGTTTAGAATGCGGACAAAAATTGCCGTAAAATGTGATCATAAGTTGCGGACAAACATAGAGTTGAGACCGAATCGTATTCTTCAGACGCTCTTCAAGTGAATCAAAACAATCGCTAATGAATGAGAACTGAATCTCATCTCTCAAATGGATTTCTTGATTGTTTCGGTTATTATTGTTATTATTATTGTTATTATTGTTGTTATTGTTATTATTGTTATGATGTCTTCCGATACGAAACAATTCAAATATGTGTTCAATTTGTGTCCTATTTGTGACAATTCGTTTCGCAATTCTATTCCATAACTGATTAACAGAACAACAATTTATTAACAATTGTTTTACTGTTAGTGAAGAAAATATTTTCGATAAAATTAATTCGTTTCCAAATATTTGTTCATTTAATTCATCCATTATTTTGATTATTATTAATATTATTAGTAATGAATTGAGTCAATCATTGAATCATTAAAAACATTATTAATTCAATAAACACTTCAATTGTATGTCACATAACATGTCAATCATTAATAGCATTCGTATTAATCGCTAATTTACTAAAAATATGTTTCATTTAGTTATTAACTATTAATTAATTAATTTATTGAAATATAAATTGAAAATCAATATCAATATTGAGAAATAGAGATCAATATTAAATAATGTATTAAATAATGTATTAATAGATATAATATAACATAATATAATATAATAATACTTCAAATATTATGAAACAATATAAGCAAAACATGAGAGCCATCTATGCTCTAAAACATGTCATTTTGTGGTATTTAAAGGTATAAAAAGTTTAATAATTATTGCAATTATTTTTAAATAAAACAATGCAAACAATAAAAAGTTAGTTATACACAGTGGCGAAGCCACAAATTTTTGAGTGAGGGCAAAAACACATCAAAAAATGAGATGAAATTTTTCCTAAATGTTAATCCTTTATTCAAACAATTATAACGTGTTTTACCGGTGTTTTACAATTTGTTTGACATAAAAACTTTTATTGCAATCATTTCCTGCAATTCTAGCTCAAAAAAATACAACAAAATAAGGCTTTTTTATCAAATTAATTAGCTTTTAATTTGAGTTGAGGGGGTGTATGCCCCCTCTGCCCCTATGCTAGCTTCGCCACTGGTTTTACGTGAGTTTTATTAAAAATTAGACAAAAATTTTTGCTTTCCTCTGCCCTAATCTTACACCTGATCCTGTTCTTCCTTACACTCTTCTCTGTCTTCTTTGCGCCACTTCTTTCTCCTTTGATAGTGTTAGTCATCTCTTTCCCATAGTCTTATCATTAGTCTAACTCTTGCATTCAAACCACTTCTTCTCTCTGTTTCATCCTTTTTGTCAACTGATCCCAAAAGCGATTTCATGTTATTTAGAAATTTGGACAAACTTTTAAACATTTTGTTTTGTGGTCTCAATTGAAAGGATTTAAATACGAAAATATATAACGGTTTTTAATGATAAAACAGTGTTACTAAACATTATTCGTATTGTTAACAACTTATGCTCATTCTCTATGCAGGTATACTTGTATTGCGTTTTTATAAAGTATATTAAGTACAGGAAAACATCTTTATTAATACTTTTAATATTAATAATAGTATTTTCAATTAATATTTTCAATTAAATCAATAATTTTATTACTAATTTGTTTTTCCTGTATTATAAAATTATGTTTACAAAAATGCAACAAATAATTAGTAAAATATTTATTATTTTTTTAGAACAGCTTTAATTAAATTTAAGTTTATTATAAAATAGATTCAAATCAATTAAATTAACTTTTATTGCATTTTAAGATATTGTCTGCAATAAAAATTCATTGAAATGATCAGTAATATTGAGCTTCACTTATATTCTTCCCATAGCTTTCAGTTTTGTGAGTAAGTCATCGACAGATTCCACTTTAGTTCCGGCTTCTCTTTTAGGCGGGTCTTCGACTGACAATATCTGAATACGTGGTTTGATATCAACACCTAAGTCTGAGGGATTTTTCTTATCGATCGCTTTCTTTTTTGCTTTCTATAAATGCAAACAAAACAAAAAATAGAGAAAACTATTAAAATTAGTTCTGTTTGTCATCATTAGAGCCATAACAGAAATAACAGACCATAATATTAGGAAGAGTTGCATAACGAGGTTCATTGAGTCTGAGGTCTGCGCTCACAACTAATGGTAATGAAAAGCTAACAGTTTCGAGTCCTCCGTCCACTTCTCGCGTGACCACAAGTTTGCCGTTTGGTTGTGAGTCCAGTTTGGAGGCATTGGTCGCCTGCGGCCAGTTCAGGAACGAAGCTGTCATCTGTGCGGTGCTGTTCGAGTCGTCATCAATGGCTTGTTTGCCAACAAGTATTAAATCAATTTTTTCGAGTTCTGCCAATTTGGCCAATATTTTGGACACATGTATGGGTTGTAACAACTGATAGCTGTTCTCATCGACCTCTACATGTATGGCTCGATCGCATCCCATCGCTAATGCAGTTCTCAACGTCTCTTGAGATGCGGTCGGACCCACACTAACGGCTACTATCTCTGAGACCAACTGTTTCTCTCTGAGACGAACCGCTTCTTCGACTGCGATCTCATCGAAAGGATTCAATGAATGCTTAACTCCTTGTGTAATAACTCCTGCTTTGTCTGCTTTGACCCGAATCTGTATTCAATTTATTTAATATAATTATGATTATTGACAATAAATGACAATCAAATGAATGAAATGAGTGATACCTTAACGGCATAGTCAATGACTCGCTTACAACCGACCAATACTCTCAATGATCCCATTCTTCATATAAATTAATTACTTTTATTAATTAATCATTTAATATATACTATAAATTCTATAAATTGTTTATCTTTTAAGACTTTGCACTCAATTGAAGTGATTTTTCTCTCTCTTCTTTCTGTTTATATGAATTCAATGTTTTAAAAGATTTTGTTTATTAAT
>JAUJYT010000780.1:0-15259 GCA_033996565.1 Nanhermannia nana
ATTTCATTTTCCCAAAATATTTTCCAATAAAATTAACATTTTTTACATCTTTTCCACCTGTCAATCAATTTGTAACATTGAAAATAAGTTATAATATTATTTTATAGGCATATTTATTACTCATCCTTATAGGAATCACCATTATTTCACCAAGGTCATTATTTATCATAATATTCTTCATTTTTATAAACAATTTTATTAACTTGTTATGAAAGAAGAAACTACAGGTATTATCTTAAAAAGCCTGAAAAGTTGACTAAATAATAAGCTTTTGTTGAATGACCTATTTTTGTGTTGCACTTTAAGAAACAAAGTGCAAATGTATCAGATCAGTGTCAGATTAACTTGTCTTTAATTCACTTTTAAAGTAGTTCACAACTATAAATAAAACTCAAGTTTAATCATTTTAAATATGCAAAAACCACGTTTAAAATTATATATTGAGTTAACTTTTTTTATTGCTTCAATTATTTATTGAAATCATTAATGAATTTAAGGTTAATATAACCAAAAGTATGAATTTTATCTTAAAGTAAAATTTAAAATTTGTTTCTTTTATTTAATTTTTCATTTTTAATAAAACAATTATGAAATTAAGAAATATTAAAGTGAACTTTATTTGTAGATCAATATTATTTCAAATGTGTTATCTTTTGTTCTTTCTTTGAGATGAAACTCAGTTCACAGTCTAATGTGATGTCACACTCTGTTAATTTCAATCCATAATAAATAGATTTTTCTGTTTTCAATAACAGATATTTGCAGTAAAGAGTTAACTTTTTATATTATACACAGCATTATACCGTACAGTACAATATTGAAAAGGGATTCTTTGATTTTTCAAAGTGTGTATTATCACATTATTATTGAAATGAAAAAATATGTTAATACACTTTAAAAAGATAAGATAAAAGATATATTGAAGTTTGTTTTTATTAAATTTCAATTAATAAAAGTTTGTAAAGAGAATTTAATTCGACTGTTCCAATAAATTTTGGCTAACCTTTAGATAATAGAAAATCTATGAGAGAAAAAACGAATGAATCAGAATATAGAGAATCCTTTTCTGAGCCAAATAAACCCTTTTTACCCTCTGGTCTTTGTTCAATATTGACTGGCCGTCAATAGTTGAGGGATGAGATGAGAGAAAAAAGAAAAATCAATATAATGTCGAGGGAGGGGTTCTTTATTAACATGCATTTATTGCTATAATAAAAAATAATATCTATCAAAAATACAGCGAAATTTTTTTAAAAGTTTAGAGATTTGAATGTTTAAAATAGAAGTTTGCTTTTTCAGGGAAAATAAATAACTCTAAAAACAAAGTGGTGTTCAATACGACAATAAATGAGAAAAAACAAAGATACGGCAGTTGGCAAAACATCCCTAATGTTCCCCAATAGCCTACTGAGTCCTTATACACAACAAATGTTAGACCATCACTGGCCAGCATGTCGTAAAAGGGTTATTGATCTCTTAGCCGACATGATATAGTTGTTTTCCTCTTCATCTCTCCCTCTCTTTCTCTCATTTTTTGCGTGTTGCAAAACAATATCTCTATTAGCTTTACTACTACTACACTCACAGAGAATCTAATCTAATAATAAAGAGAATACATGTAATTCCGATCCACTGTTTTAGCCAATGTGCAGTTGTTTTATGAATCAGTTTCATAATTTTACTTACTTTAAGCTTTTTTATTAAATTAAGTCAATTCCAATTTTTCATCTTATAATTTATATACAAGTTATATAAATCATATTTATATAATTATGACCGCATAATATGCATAATTTTAAAATTAATATCTGTTTAATTTCAAAATAGGGCATCAATTCAAAAAGCAATTTTACATTCAAAGAAACTTTGTTTCGATTACTTCCATCGGTTTTTGATGAAAAGATTTATTTTGCATAAAAATAAATGAACAAAATTAACATTTTTTAAATGGAAACTTAATTCTAGAACAATCCTCAGCTACCCTAACATAATAAATATTAAGTGATACATAAAATAATGTAATTTGATAACTATAAAATTTTTATAAATATATTAAGTGTTTGAAACGATGATAAAAACACAAACTTAGAAACTCATTTTTGAGAATTCATTCTTCATTTTAAATTAGACATATTTTTTTTAATTTCTCATCATTTAATGCATAGTTCTTCTATTTAGTTATCCATGACTTCCTTTTAAATGATGATAACGTAATAATAAACTATTTAAAAAATTATGTAATTTTTATAATATTAGTTATTAGAAACAGGTAAACAGAAATACTAATAAGTTATGAATTTATATGATAGAACATTTAAAATTACTAAATAATACGGTAATAATAATAATTTTTTTATTTTGAGCTATTTTTGCTATTTTAACAATTAAAAAATCACAACTTTTTGACAGTATGATTGTGCTCACAATTAATTTGACTTAAGAGACCAATTTTTAATTAACAATCAGTTTAGCATTTAATTTACTTCAAACTTCTACTTAAGACAAAACTGTGCGTAATTTTGAATATAAAGATATTTAAACGTCAAATTACTCCAAATTAAACAAATTATAAAGTGTTAGTAATTTTATGATTTATAACATTTGATTTGATAAATATTTTTAAATGACCGTGAATTCCTTGAAAATTGTTTATTTGAGAGTGTTATCAAGAATTTATCTTCGTTGGTAAGATAAATCAGAATGATATTGAAAATTTGAAATTCATTAAAATATTAATAGGGTTTTGCGTTGTATTTAATATAAATTATATTTTGTTTGTTTTTTCAAATTCATGCAATTGATTGTCAATAGTTGAGACAGGAGTTAATTATTAATTATTATTCAGTATCGATTTTAATTAACATTACTCCAATCAAAATGAATGTGCAATAAAATTATACGAGGAATGACCGCAAAACGCAGCAGAACCTCAAACTACTGTAATTTATAGACATGAAAAGTATTAGTATTAGTGTTAATTATACTATAGATATGAGAGAACCGCTTAATATATTAATAGATTAACTTTTACTATATAATGAAATTATTTCAATCAAATTATGTGTTAATTAAAGTATTGTTTTTCTAATAATTTAATGTCTAAAATCTAAACATATATATAATTAGTTTAAATAATAAATAGTGTAAAACGAATATCTCAATCAATTCCTCGATCAGTTGAGTTACACATATACTTAGTCCTAAGGCAATAAAAATAAAAAGGCGTTTAAGTCAAGGTCTTAACACCAATATATTTGTCAATGTATTTGAAGAAAATAACAATAACCAGACTAAAAGTCAGTAAGTCTGACTGATATATTGGCTAAAGCACTACTGACCAACATTTAGACTTATTTTAACTGCGTTTGGGCTAAATTACAGAGAAAACTGATTCTTGAGTGAGAGGGACAGTCTTTTACTAAATAAAGAAATTTTCTTTTCCATACAATATCAAGTAATAAAGTTTTTATCAGCTTATAACAAGAATTTGAGATCCACAGGATTTCAAAAGATACAGGACAAACGCTTGAATAAAAATAGTTTAGAACCTGCAAATGGGACAATAGTTTGATAATTGAATAATAGAAATGCATCTAAATTTCTACAATTCTTTTGAAATTTATGTATAATGACCATAGCATTGTGTCAGAGAGAAGAAGACTTCTTAGAACTTAATTTCCAATACAAATGATACAAAATTTATTAAAAAAATCAGAGAGAGAGAGAGAGAGAGAGAGAGAGAGAGAGAGAGAGAGAGAGAGAGAGAGAGAGAGAGACCGGAAAACGGAAAAATTTTCTTCATATTGAGTGCTTTTATAATTAGTTATTATTAAAATAGCAGTCAATACAATGCGCGACAATTTGGCACAAAAAGCAATTATAGAGCAATTTGTGTATTGTTTATGATTTCATAGAAAAAAGCAGACCTTCGACTGAGTTGTTTATAAGCAATTGCTTTGCTTTACGTAATCAAAGGAATTGACTCTAAATTAATGGTTTAAATGCATTTATTTATGAAAGTCATGAAAATGAGCTTAAAAGTCATGAGAACATGAAATAAAACATTTTTTCAGACCGAATAAGTGGTGAATTAAAACGAAAAAGAGTCGGACTTTCCCAACAATAATAAGATCTCACAGTCAAGGACAAGACTATTCTTAATATAATACCAAAAATATTAGTTTCCCATACATTTTAATTTGCAAATCGTCTCAATTAAAGCCTTAATAGTTTATATTATCGCTGATTAACATATAATTGTAAACATTTACTTAAGTTTTATTTTAGAAATGAATTTATATAATAATTGAGTTGACACTGAATATACGATATTTAAATAGTTTATTGAAAACTATCAGTTCTTATGTGAAAACATTAATCATTTGATGATTAAAGCACTAAAACAGACGCTTTTCATGTCTATTACGTTACACAAAAGCAGTTATTATATTAAACATTAAGACATCAAAGATATAAATATTTATTTAAATAAATGTTTCGTTAATTAGAGATAGGATTCAATGTAAATGAGGTTTCGATGGAAATGTCACTCAAAATACTGAACACCATTAATACCATAAATACTATTGAAGACTACATTGATGTGAAAGAATGAATTGATTTAATGAGTAATTAACAGATAAATGACTCACAGTTTTCATGATTCTCTTCTCGGGCGGAGATTTTGTGAGCCATCCCTCACATACGATATGCGATTGCGATTCCATTACTGATAATTTACATCTATTATTCCCATCGCTTTTGTTTATTATATTTATTACGTTTTGACTCCTATTTGCACAAAAAATGTTAATTCATTTTTTAATTACATATTAATTTACATTAAGTTTATATAATTTATCAAATTCTTGAGACAAAAGCCGATCATATGATAGCGTAATAAGAAATACGATATAAAGAGATGAATGGTTTTAAACAACTATTCATTTAATTACCACTTATTGAGTGATCCATTCATTAGAATGTGGTTCAAGACATTCACTGCTATTGACAATTGTTTTAATACATTAATTGATACAAAAATATTAAACCAATAGAATTATGAAGTGATAGAAGTGAAGGCACTTTAATATTACACTTTATGGGTGTTTACAGTTCGCCCATATTTGAGACTTTAATGTTATTAAAGGACTTAACATTAGTTTGTATTCAATGTAAATATATATACACAGAGTATAACTGAATAACTCAAAGCAATAGCAAAGACCAGAATATAATACTATTATTTATGTTTAGCATTAGAGACACTCATATGTCATCATATGCTCAATGTTTACATAATTGACATTTAATTCATTGGATGAGTCATTCAATTGAATTATTTTATGTAAACAATTGTTTAAAAACTATTTATGCAAATTATTTAAAACCATTTCATATCTTTTATCAAATAATTTTGGATACAATTAATGAATTGAGTCCATCTCTAGTGTAAAAAACCCGTTTAGAGTGCATTCATTCAGAGTTTTATAACACTAGTGATAAATAGAGAAAAACATTTATTTGACTTATAGTAGAGTTGCATAAAGTTTTTGTAATCAATTCTTTTTAAAGTGCTTTCAAATACTTTTGTAATTTTTTAAGCATTAAGTTTGAAATAGTTTTATAAATCAACAAATCATTGTTTTCTTTTGATCGGTATTCAGAAATATAAAAATATCTCTTAAAGTAAATTAAATTAATTAAACAGTGATTTTGCGCAAAACCTTTTTCTCTAATATTAAGTGACAGAGAATTTTGAACCAAAACTTAACTCTGACTTAACTGTTGGGCAATAATAATAATAATAATAATATAAAAATAGTAATAAGAAAAGGGTCTAAACATTGAGTGAATATTTGATTATTTCATTATAAATATTGTGTAAAATAGTATATAAAATATGTTTTGTTTAAAAAAATTTTTTAATAATAGTTTGCAATCAAATGAATTGTATTATAAATAATAAGCAATAAAATGAACAAATATTGAGTATAAGTCGTCGCTCAATATTCTGGTTATAATTCTGTTTAAATTCTGTTTAAATAATTGTTTGAATATTTGTTATCTTTTTCTTTGAGAAAAAATAAAAATTTGAAAAAATGTTTAGAATTAAAATGTTATTAAAGTTTAAAATGAATTAAACTTAATATTAATAGAAAAGTATTAATAATAATATTGAAATGATTTTAGTTAATAGAGTACTGAAGTCATGACTGATATGACTCTTAAACGAATAGTTAATAATAGTTAATAATAGTTAATAAATTGATAAATTGATGGGATATTTAAGTCAAGTATTAGTAAAAGAAATAACTGGTTTGTGGTCAGAATTGGGTGAGAATGGGCTCAAACGCATCAGTACTTCAATGGCGATGTAAGACATGTACCTATTCTTTGAATCCGACCGAACGCTCCACTTGTTCTTCATGTGGAAACAGACGAGACTTCGAACCGATGAACGAAAACGAGTCGAGAAACGGGTCTCAGACTCCAACTCATCAGACTCTGAAGGAGCAGACTCTCGAGCCATCGATTGGTTGTTCGTATACTTTGTGTGATGAGAACCGTCTTCAATACGATGACTCTGTGAATGACTCTGTGAATGACTTTGCCATCGATGACAATCAGAGAGACAGCAGAACAAAGCGGTAATAATTGTCATAATAATAGTCCGTCCGTTGAAATCACTTTCCCATTGAATGGTAGCGACTGTTTGCCATTCTTTCAGTCATTCCGTAATTCATATGATTTTAAGTAATTATTTGTAAAACGATATGTTGTTCTACTTTTTCTCAAAATTCGTTGAATTCTTGACTGACTTAACGATAAGGAGTACAGGAAATGAAATGCGTTTAATATCTATTTCATTGACTGTGTTAATGATTCATTAAATTGAAGTCTATATAAACAGATTAGAACTGATTGCATGTATTGCACGTAGAGAACAATCATATCTGAGTAACACTTGCATTAAAGCAGTATGCAGTGTTGAATGCATGAAATTTATTCATCTCATACCCACTTATACCTAATTCTAACCAAAAACAAGAGACGATTGGCTATGAATATAAGTAAAAGTGGCGAATAATATACTATTTATTAGTGATAACTAGATTTGAGTTCAACTGATAGTTGCTATGAATTTATTATCGCTTTATTTCTAAACAAAGTCGTCAACAAAGCATTTTTTAGTTTATGTTTATTTGGAATTATTGTTATAAAATGTTTGTACTGTTTGTGACAATTGAGTCAGACTTAGTTAGAACTCAAAATTACAGCAATTATTGCAGTTTTACATACAATTGCTTTTATCCGTTGAGCGCATTCACCTCTTCATTACTTCATTATATGCAGAGTTTATTGAATATTGAATGACATGAACCAAAATGAACCGAAAGTATAGAAAAAATAGGATTTCACTCGTAGACAGACATAGAATAAACAGAAACTTAATACATATATATTGGTTGCTGAGTAACCATTTGTTGTTAAATTATTTGATTATATTTTAGGGACGATTTTGAATCTGTGGACAACCAATCGATAGATAAGAGAACAATCAGTTCCAATAGTTCGCCAAATATTGAAGAACCAGAAATAGAAACAATTAATTGTAAGGAATCAAAGAAACATTTTGAAGGCTATCTAAAGACTGCGCCGTCATATGTGAGCTGTATTGGAACTAATAATACAAATCGTATTAATAATAACATAAGCCATAGTCAGGTAAACTTCTTGGAGAAAACATTTGTCAAATGTATCGGAAAAAAGAATCAGAAGTGGTTGTGTCCCACCTGTGGCTTTCGGAACATATCTACTTGTTCTGAATGTGTTCACTGCCATAAAAAGAAGACCAAACACTTCACTCCAATCAGTCAATTAAGTACAGAATCTCAAAAATTAGTGCCATTTGAAGAAAAGAAGTGGAAGTGCCATAACTGCCAGTTCTTTAATTTGCAAAACTCTTTTGAGTGTATTGTCTGCAACTCTTTGCGACTTGAAATCGATTTATTTAAAAGAAGCAAAACAGTCACGAGTGCAGGCCTTTCATCAATAGTCTCTCCCATACATTTCGCTAATTCTCGAATTGTCAAAAGTTTAGGCGAATCAGAGAATAAGTGGTCGTGTATTAAGTGTCACTTTCGTAACATTCCTTCGTCGACAACTTGTATTATATGTGAAAGTTATCGAGAATTCATACCAGTATTTGATAAGAGGAACAATCCGTTGCATCTCAAAAATGGTGTTAATGTAAGACAAGCGAAGTTTAAAGAACGTCTTAAAAGACATGGTTCTGAAGGCTCTTCAAATGGAGAACAAAGTGATACTTCAACTAATGATGATTATCTGCAACACCAGAAGAATATAGTCAATAATCCTCCTCCCGCTCGAGTCAAAAGAAGCACTTCTCTCAATGAAGTGACTTATGCTCTCATAGGAATTGCTAGAAATAAAGTTTTAAAACAATCTCAATGTTTGCAAAAGGAAAGTTCAATGAGCTCTAATTCAACTGATTCTCCAAGTCATCAAACAAGTGGTACAAGTGGTAGCACTACTACAATGATGGACGAAAATATAGTGGATCTCACTCAAGAAGAAGATATAAATGACATAAACTGGTCGTGCATTCACTGTTCATTTGCATTCAATAGATCGCAATCATTAATTTGTGATATGTGTGATACTCAACGCACTAATAACTTAAATTCAATTGATTTAAATGCTCAAAGAATTAAATCTAATCAAATATCTCTCAACGGAGACGTCATTCTGAACAATAACTTAATTAATTACAACATTAATAATAATCAGTTTATTAACAGTCAAAACGAAACCAATAATACGACCATAACATCGAACAACAGAATCTCTACATCACTAACGATAAATGGTTGGACTTGTATAAAGTGTACGTTAATTAATTCATATGATGACAATCATTGCACCGCTTGCGGTGGTTCTAAACTTAACAGCACTACCGATAAAAACTATCTCACTTTGAAACCTAATGAGAGTTGGGTTTGCAGTCGATGTACTCTAAGAAATATGATGACAGCTACCAATTGTTCTGCCTGTGGTTGTAAAAGACTAGAACTTAGAAATACTAGTATTGCTATTGTTGAGGACAACGATGACGACGACATACTCATAATAACTGCTTCTACCTCTTCGACAAACATTGTTCACAGACGTGATCTCACGCGAAACAAGTCTCAGTGGGAATGTTCTGCCTGTACTTTCCTCAATCCAAGCAGTCGTTACAGTTGTGAAATATGTCAGCACTCGAGAAGTGTTCTTACTTTACGACCAGATTCTGCTCATCTCAATACCAGCTCTACCACAAGCTCTCGATGTGATTCAAATACAAGCACTTTATGTCACGGAGAAAGTGAATTAATGGAAACTTTGCGTAGAATTGAAGAAAACGAAGCCAGAAGTCGTTGGGAACATATCGTTAAGTTTTGCAAAAGTAGTAAAATTAATTTCGTTGACGACTCATTTCGGCCGAACTCACAGTCACTTTATTACAACACTGAAGAACTTATGTCTAATCATAATGTGAGTCAATGGTTACGTCCCAAAGACATCAAAAGTGACGCCAATTCAAGTGTGAAATGGGCTGTCTTTCGGACACCAATGCCTTCTGATATATCTCAAGGAATTTTGGGAAACTGTTGGTTCTTAAGTGCATTGGCAGTTCTCGCAGAAAGGCCTGAGTTAGTGAAGAGAGTTATGGTAACGCGTGAAATATGTGTTGAGGGCGCATATCAAGTGAGACTTTGTAAAGATGGCAAATGGACGACAGTTCTTGTCGATGACTTATTGCCATGCGATTCAAGAGGACATCTCGTCTACTCTCAGGCAAAACGCAAACAACTATGGGTTCCGTTGATTGAGAAAGCGTTGGCTAAACTGCACGGTTGTTATGAGGCATTAGTGTCCGGTCGAGCCATTGAAGGACTTTCAACTCTGACCGGAGCCCCGTGTGAGAGCATTCCATTACAATCTTCTACTTTTTCGCCAAATGAAGAAAGAATTGATGAGGACTTGGTTTGGGCCCAACTTTTGAGCTCACGAACAGCTGGTTTTCTAATGGGGGCGTCTTGTGGTGGGGGAAACATGCAGGTGAACGACTCTGACTATCATTCAGTGGGTCTCAGACCAAGACATGCCTACTCTGTTCTGGATGTGCAAGACATTGAAGGATTGCGTTTAGTAAGACTCAGAAATCCTTGGGGTCATTACTCATGGAAAGGCGACTGGTCTGACGGCTCTCCACTTTGGACGCCATCACTTCGCGAACAGTTAATACCTCACGGGGCCAGTGAAGGAGTCTTTTGGATGTCATTCAATGATGTCTTAAAATATTTTGATTGCATTGACATTTGCAAAGTTAGATCTGATTGGAATGAAATTCGTCTGCAGGGAGTCTTGCCTTCCAATGCTTCCGATACTGAGAATTTAGCGATTATTGTATTCACAGTGGTTGAGGCCACTGAAGTAGAGTTTAGTCTCTTTCAAGAAGGACAGAGAAGTGCTGAAAGGTCACAGAGAAGTCAACTTGATTTATGTGTTGTTGTCTTTCGAGCCGCGAATCCATCCAATGGTGACGTCGGAAAACTTGTTAAACACAGCAAACGTCAAGTCAGAGGATTCGTTGGATGTCATGTTATGTTTGAACCCGGAATTTATGTGATCACATGTTTTGCTTTCAATCACTGGCAAACCAGTGAGAAATTTAATACTAATTCTTAATATCTCTAAAATATGTTAACTATTGTTAAACTCTTTTTATTATTACATTTAAGGCATTGAAAGCGTCGAACAATATCCCAAATTCCTTCTGGCGATGCACAGCTCAAAGCGTTTATTGGTTGAGACAGTTTCTCCGCCAACTTATATATTAGCCGACGCTTTAATTAATTTAACTCTTTCTAAAGGACAACGACATGAGGTGAGCCAACTCTTAATTTTGAATTAAAGATTTAATTCAATTGATTCAATTCAGGGACGCGAAGGAATGACTGCTTACTACTTAACAAAAGGTTGGGCAGGACTTGTTGTTGTGGTGGAGAATAGATTTCCCGATCGTTGCATTCAAGTGATCTGTGATTGTTCTGAAAGTGTAAATGTTGTCTCCACCAGAGCTACGCTTAGAACTGTTGATAGTATACCTCCACTTCACAGGTATTGCTTTTTATATTAACCTCATCTCAATTACCAGTAATTAGATATTGATTTTACTTTGCAATAGACAAGTGATCATTGTTTTAACTCAATTGGAAGGCAGCGGTGGTTTCTCTATAGCTCACCGGTTAACTCATCGCGTGTCATACACAGGTGGACTCCATGATTGGGGACCGTTAGGGACCAGTCATTTGCCAACTATTGATCGAAAAGTATTTGGTCTGCACGCGCCCAGACCTTTATAGCTATAGATATTGTATTATCAATTGCTTATAAATATCAGTAATTATTTACACTTAATTTCATTTGTTTTATACTCACTGTAATTATATGGCAAATGTCTGTTTTTTGTATACAATTTTTTCATGTTTAAGAATTTATAACTTGTATAAAACTAATTGTATTCAATTTTTATTTAAATTGTTTGCACTTTTTAATTAAAATATTTCTCAAAGCAATTTGTTTTACAACATTCGACCTTTTGATCATTGTTCACGATCAGACATCATTATTACAGTCCTGTATATGTTGGAGGTTTAGAAGCATAACTTGTTAAGAAAGTTGTGCTGATTATACCCAAAGATTTATATACCGGTAATTACTTTTATAAGATTACTTTTTTAAATAATTTTGAGAGAATTTCTAATTAGATATTTTTCATAAAAAGAGAACCAAATAAAACCAAATGCAAAAAACACGAACCAAACTAGACTATGAGATTTTTACCAGAGCTGAAACCAAAGATTTTCCTAATTTGGAACCAAACCCGACCGATACCCAAACCCAATAGGACTACAACCAGTTGCAACATTAGCCAAAACCTCTAACAAGAGCTTCTATTTTTCTACTCCTTATCATTAGGATCCGGAATATATGCACGCAAATAACTGCTAAAATATTGCACGAAATATGCACGTATATGCAAAAATATGCATGTCAAAATATCTATTTATTAACAAGTAAAGCAAAATAAAAGTAATTATTGTTCATAATAATCCAATTTAAAGTAAATTATTATAGTTAATGATCAAATTCATTTTAAAATTATCAGTTGAATGCTTATCGTTGAGCTAATAGAGATTTATAACGGAAAAAACTTCTCTCACTATCACATTATCACATTTGGTTTTTAAGCATTATTTAAGTTAAACTATTCATATTTAAAGAGAAACAAAATATTTTTAACGAAATATAAACAAATACATTAATTTAATAAACTAAAACATGTGTAGCTCTTGTGTTTTTACTTATTTTAATCTTTATATATAGTGTAGAGCATAGAAGTGTAGAACATTTTAGGGCGAGCTTGAGCTTGAGCTTTGAGCTTATGAAAAAAAATTTTTCATTGAAACTGATTTTTTATTCAAAAATGTTATAAATTTGAAGCGAAATATGATATTAAAATAACTATTAATTTATTCTATTTTCAAGGTAATTTATTTCTCCGAAAATTTTCTGGTTCTAAATTTAAAAAAAACTTTGTTTTAACTGATTTAAGTTATAAGAGAAGCTCACTTAAGGTCACTGCTATAAGCTTTAGCTTGAGCTTATGCTGAAATACCCGAGCTAGAGCTTGAGTTGGGACAAGCTCAAGCTTGTCTTTTGCTCTTTACTATTTATACATATATAACAGGTGTTGAAAAAAATTTGAATTAGCTATTTCTAGGAATTTTTAACAAGAAAACAGTTTAAGATTTCATTACTGTATATGCTATATCTGACTCATTTGCTATAAAATATGCACTTGCATATGCACGCTAGAAAAGGTCGTAAATATGCACGTTTTGCATAATATGCAAATTCTGTGCATTTATGCATTTTCCGGATCCTAGTTATAAGTCATTAATAAGTTATTATTAATATAAAATTTATTAATTTTTTCAGAATCTCATTATTCCGTTGAAGAACTAGTGCAACAAACTATTGAAGCATTAAATATAGAACATGTTGACTATGTGTGCACAGAAGAATTTGATGAAGATTCTGATGTTACCCAACAGACTAACAATTCATATGTTAAGCCTGAAGAAGTAGACGAATCCCATCCGTCACTAAATAGGACCCCAAAACCCGAAATACCTGATATCCCAACATTTAGCGATACAATAATTTGTTACACAATAGTGTCGGGTATAATATATGTAGTGAATTAATTTTTTCATATACTTGTTTTTGAAAAATTAATTATTTAATCGTTAAAATAAATAATTATTTTTAAATTCTTCCCCTCAAAGGCAATGACTCTCAATGTTCGCCTATTTATGGAAAGTTTTTTGGGAAAGCATTTACTGATTTGTTAATAAATCACTCGAAAACACTTCAATTTGAAGATATACTGAAATTAGCCCAAAAGGATATATCGGTTGGGGGGGAGGGGAGAGCTGTATGACAACCAAAGTGTAGCACAAAGCATATACTATGAATCCATAGGAATGTATAAACAACTGTTTCTTTCAAATTCAGCTCAAATTTTTAGTATTATGTCATTATTTCATATCTAACCTCAAGTTAATAACTATACATACATTGAAGTTCAGGTTAGAGTTCATAACACAGTGGCATCTCATTCCTATTAGATATGAGTAACCCTAACCTCTGAACTGTAATTACAAGCACTAAAACCATATATATTCCAAAGCCTAACATTTATTAGTAGTAGTCCTATAATACAGTAAAAGCTCGATATAACGAACCGTCAAGGGGTAAAATTTTTTGTCCGTTAAATCGAGTGTTCGTTATATCGAATGGATTTTAGCTTAAGTTTATAGCCAAACGGGATTCCGGTTATGTTCGTTATAACGAGGTGTTCGTTACATCGAGATTCGTTATATCGAGCTTTTACTGTATTACATACAGCAATATATTAATTATCAATTTTACTTATAAACTCTGGCCAAGTAGGGTGACAAGGCTTCCAGTATTGGACTGGACATTCCAAAATTCAGAGGAGTTGTCCTATGTCTATGACAATGTATTCCTTGTAATTGAATTGTCAATGATTGATAGTGAAGAAGCATATTCTTACGTTTTGTTTATAAACCATCCTCAATGTATTCAAACTTGTATTGCCTTAAATTTAATGCTCCGAATTCAAGTAATGAATGTTTTCAAAAAAATGTATAACGTTTTGAATCAATTTTATTGTTGAAAAATATGTTTTTCCTAATGGATTACTGCTCAACAATTCATTCACCATTTCAACAGCTCTTAAAACACATGAGAATGAAGTGAACTCAAGTCCACTTCCATGAATGTCAAAGTCATCTTTCACGCCGGCCCTGAATTAACAGATCATCCAATACAGTCACTCTTAACTAACAGCTATCACCTGTACTTTACAGTACTAATGCCAAATCATAATCCATATCCTTGAGTACTAACCATTCAGTACTACTCAATATAGTATAAAAAAGCTTGTTTTCTATATTCAGCATTCAGTTTCTGATCTGCTCTTATAGCGAGCACTTCTCTCTCAATATGTGCTTATTATCATTATAATTATTAATATTTTTGTGAATAAATAAAGTTATACTAATGTTAGTTTAACGAAAATTTACAGAAAGAGGAACTTTAAAAAACCATAGAATTAGTGTTCATTTAAATGAAAAGCAGTTTAAATGTGAATACAATGGATGTCACCAAAGGTTTAAATTAAAATATCATTTAATAACTCATTCACGCATTCATTCGGGAGAAAAACCATTTAAATGCAGTTTTAATAAATGTAATAAAGCGTTTTCAGACAAATCATATATAAAGAAACACATGAATAGACATTTGTGTATAAAAACACATAAATGTTATTATAATGAATGCAATAAAAGTTTTGTTACATTGAGTGCATTGAAATCACACATAAATAATATTCATATAACAGAAAAGTTATATAAATGTAAAGTTAATAACTGCACAAAAAGTTATGGAGTTTTGAATCATTTAAAGAGACATATGAAGGATAAACACAATTATGTCAAATAGTTTTTCTTCCCTATAAATATTTTAATTATATTTTTAAAAAATCACTAAAAATGTAAAACTAGAAAATTTGTCAAATTAATGGTCATTTTTT
>JAUJYT010000781.1:0-15245 GCA_033996565.1 Nanhermannia nana
AAAGACCTTTCAATACTGAGTGTCGCAGAACTGATCCATGAATTGTTACTCTATTCTGATTGCTATCACTTATATTGGAGGCTGTGATCGACTTCTTTACACCCGTAGAGTCAAAACTTCTAATCGATGAGTTTTCAGCCGAATCCAGCAAATCATTAAGAGATGGCGAATGAATACCACCCAACTCAAGATCACTTGCAATCGAATCAATATCTGGCTATTTGTCGGTTAGAGTTTGAGTTAATTTTAACTTAAGACGTGTTAAATGTTTACCTCATTTAATATGCTGTCGAGTGTTGGCAGCGGTCCAGTCATTGACGGAATCGCAAACTCTCTGTCGTCTAACTGTTTAACAATTATTTACAAATATTATTATTATTATTGAGTAAAACATGTTTTAGTTATAAATTATTTTAATGATTATAAACCTCTTCAAAATCAAATCCAATCAAATTTGAATTCTGAGATTCGGCCATCTCTTCAATGGTTTGGTTTCTTATCAGTAATAAGATGTGATTTATAGATATCTTTATGATTAATGATTAATATCTCTATTAATTAGAGTTTTGTTTTTTGAGATCAATACTCAAACCAATTAAATGATAAGAATTTCATATTTGAGTCATTAATAAGATTAATAAATATTAAATATCAATAAATATCTTGAATCCTAAGTATAACAGAATTAAGTATTGATTTAATAATTTAGTTAAATATCAAAATACTTGTAAACAAGTATTAAATACTTTAAATTTAAAAATATTTTGTTGACTTCAAAAACAGGTGTATTTTAAATAACTAAATGGTTTCTATAGAAACCCAATAGTAATAAAACCAGAGCCAGGGGTGGGTTTACAAAAGTTGGTATAACAATAAATTGAACCAAGTTATACCTTAATAAATTGATACCACACTTGACCTATTCACCGTCGGGAGTTGGTCAGACGTGGCCAGGTTCGGGTCGGATATGGTCAAGTGTGGTATCAATTTATTAAGGTATAACTTGCGGTAATTGGTTATACCCGTCTCAAGTTATTCAGAATATTGCAGTTAATGATGAATTTCTAAAATTGAAATAACTAAAATTTAAAGAGGTGTTGGCCGCTTAAAAATTATTAATACATGGCAAAAATATTTTACTATTAAATGTATATTTCAAAATTTTTATTTTGAGGCGAATATAAGATACAAGGTTTAGAAGCACCTAATGTTTTTGTTGATAACACTAAATTTTAACATGACGCTATATGTTTTTATTTTATATTAAATTTTATCGTTTTCTTCAGCCAACTCCCTAATGAGAGGAGATCTCACCGAAGCCCATATTAAATCAGTGAGATTTTTACAGAGATAACCCCGTGTCGGAGTGGGCAAACGCGTCGGGCCGTAGGGGCGTTGAAAAAACACTGAATATATGGCCAACATATAGCAGAGAAAACTGGACCGCCTGGAGTTCGAATTCTGACCCTTCGATCGAGAGTCGAAGCCGTAGCGCTTTGCGCCAGTCCTCTCCCTGTTTTAAATTTAATGCTATGGAGAAAATTTATTAAATTTAACAATACTACTATATATGTTTAAAACAAAATTAAAATTTTGTCCATAATTTTTTTTAAACGGTGGCAAACCTTTGTTACCTATGTTACCTGTTAAAGATCTGTTTAATTCACTGTAAGTTGAAAAGTATGACTGTAGTTCAAAACAATTATAGAAATTTTCTGGAATAAATATTAAAACTTTAATATTTGTTAAAGGCCTATAATATTTTTGCGCAGGTAATAAATTTTATACATTTATACATTTTATATAGCATTTAGTTCAAATGTCAAGTTAAAAGTGCTGTAAAAAAATTTTGTATTGATATAAATATAATATTTCATTCAGAATGTTAATGCTTATGAACTTTAACGCTATTTAACAAAATCTTATTGATATAATGTATAGACTAGACATGGGCACGAGATCTCGTTTCGCGAAAAATCTCGTCAAATCTAGACGAGATGTGTTCGAAAAAATTTATTAAAAATATTTTTGTTACAAACAATTGATTTATTAGACGTCTAAATGATTTTTGCGTTAACAATACGTGATAATTAGGATTGTACAGTATACTAATCCCAAGAGCCAGTAGTTAGAAGGTTAAGATAAGAGTGACTAATTCACGAGACGAGACGAGACGAGACGAGATGCACAATTTCGTGAAAATACGAGACGATATGGTACTGTATTTCGCGAGACCGAGACGAGATCGATAAAATCAAAAGTTCTCAGGTCTAGTATAAACCACTGAAGTAAAGCTATAGAATATTAGCGGTCTATCATTTCTATAACTTTTAATTAATAGTCTATTTAATTAATTAAAATATTGAAATTTTTATAATAAATAAATTACAAGAAATATGTTTTTAAGGAATTTAATTCAAAAATTCAAATAGCAATGAATTAATGGTGTTTTAAACATTTAACTAATTAAACAATAAGTGCTTTTAACATAAATTAGTTATAATAATAATTTGTCTGACTTAATAAGAAATATCTTTTAAAATAAGCTTTTTATGAAATTAAGTCTAAAGAACATTTACGACTCAAAAATTATATAAATAGCAAAAGTGTTATAACTTTGTTTCGTGAATGCAATACTTCTCATACAAACGCCTCTTCTGTAGCTACTATTTATTCTTTTTCTTATTGCTTTCCTCCTGTTATAAAACAAATAAATTAAATGTTTTGTCCTTTTATTCCTTATGCTTTGCTTTGATTAAGGAATTTTGGTTTTCAAACCCTAACAAAATTAGATACCTTTTGGGTTAAGATTATAAGCAGATAACGGAATATGTCGATGAAATCCAAGAACAGAAGAACGGAATGACTGAAAAAAATGAAACCACATTAGAAATAAAATGTAATAATAACATAATAAAGGAGTACTAACGCTATATAATCAGTATCCCCACGACGTCTCTTCTCTATAATAAGAGTGGTGTCGTACATAATAAAACCGCAAACCACGAAAAATGCGAGATAGAGGTGAATCTGTGTTTGGGACAAAATAAAGGTCAATAACCGAATGTCATGTCTAATAAAATTAACCAATTTTTAACATAAATAAAGGTTTTATTTTTAAAATGCTTTACTATAAAAATTTATTTGTCGAAAGGGTTTAAAGTATTTGTCGTGTCTTAAGCCTAAAGTGATGTTTGAGACACAACGGCGACAATCAAACCCTTGAGTATTTCATAGCTTTATAGCCTTTTGACTATAAGTTCTAATAATTTTAAACATTAGAGCTATTTTTGTTTTATTTTTAATGCAAACATAGTTTCATATAGTGATACAGCTGCGCCTCAGAACTGTTTCAAATCGTTTGACATTACAGAAAATTATTAAATTTTCAATTAATTTAGTTTAAAGCTCACAAATATGAGACGCTTTTTAAGGTATTTTAGAGTCAAAAGAGTAATGATGCACACGGGCTGGCTTAGGCTCAAGGCTAGGTTCGAAGCTCAGGCTCAGTCAAACTGAGCTTTTGTGCATCATTAGAAAAGAGTCAAAAGAGCCTACAGTTAAGCTTTGCGTTTGTTTCACATTTCAATTCATTATTTATTTATTTATTTGAATGAAAGGATAAAAAGTGAACATAAGTTAGAGTTATGTAAATTAGAAAACAAAAAACAAAATAACCCTAAGAGTGCTCAACAGACAGTACTTTTCTGTGAATTAATGACAGAACAGAAACTTACTTATCGTATAATTGAGTAATAGATTAGATATAAGGCATATAATGTTTAATAAAAGTTAATTAAATGTCAATAATTTCATTAAAAACAAGTGTTATTTCAATGAAAGAATACCTGATATAACAATTTTGAGCCAATAAACAGATTAATGATAGACATCAATAGCAATAAAGACATGAATGACATGAGAGTTCCGCCCAAATAAAGCCATTTTCTGTGATCGCTAAGCATTGCGCTCAACGAAAAACAGCCGAATATAACACATGTCGAGAGAAATGCGGTCGGAATTAGTGTCGGGTTCACTATTATTGCGTACTCCATCAGTGGACCCAAACCTAGACCTTTAGGTTTAAATCAATTTTATATTAATCTCTAAACTGTTTTAATCAATAGTGAAATACCTGACGCAAAAGCGAATCCAAGCAAATACATGAGTCTTGTGGTCCGGTTTTTGCCGGTATCGGGAGTTGAATACAAAGCGATCACAAATCCGATTGCAAACAGTGCTGAAATGATTCCACCCTTTGGACAAATGTTTTACATATTATTTCATTCAAACATACATTAAATAAACTCATAATTAATTCTAAAATAAATCAATTACTTGTAAAATATTAGTGAAGAGATGGATATAACCGCCGACCGCTGCGGAGAGCAATGCCATAGCCATTGATGAGTAAACATCTTTCAAATGGCTCTGAACTTGAGGTTCACTAACAATGCAATCAATTAATTAAGAGATTAATAAATTGTCACTAATTTAATGATAATTTTATTTACATTTTGCGATTCAGGGAATTGAAAAACGAGTCGATACTAAAAGACGCCATAATTATGAAAATATTATTATTTCAGTACTGATACGTATTTTAGAGATAGAGATAGACTTTATATACACTTTTATTGATATACTGTAATGGTATGGATGTGAGAACTGAGTTCACTCCGAGACCACTCACTAAACGATTATTTTCTCGTATTTTCTCGTATTTTCTCGAACTAAACGAATAACAGAAAAATTCAAACTTAAGATTTGGGACTTTTTGTTTCATTAATATCTACGCGAAAACTGTTTTATGCCGTAAATAAAAGCCCAATATTGACAATATGTGATACCTTTTACAGGAAAAAGGTTTGAATAGTGTTGAAATGCATTGAAATACATGTCCCAAAACACGTCACTTTAAAGACTTTATTTAAATAGTGTTTTAAAAAAGGAAAACAGACTCTAATCAATCGGTTTTTCCTCAACTTAAGCATTAGTTAATTGTTTATAAGAATTGACGACAGTTATAGTCAATAACGAAATCATATATTAATAATATATGGCATGCATTCAAATGTAATTATTATAAAATTGATTTTACTTTTAATAACTTTTGTTTAATATTTGCTTTTATTTAAAATTATTTTCAGAATTAAAAAGAGCACAAAATCGATAGAAATTGAAAACTGAAACCAATTCTTAACAGTAAACGAAAACACTTAATAAAAGTTAAACAAAAATAAGATTAAATTAAAGACTGATTTGAAATTGAGTTGAATGTAATGCTCAATCATTTATCACATAATTTGCACAAAACTTTACAAAAATTGTGGACAATTTCATTAATAGCTAACTATAAGAGAATGTCATTAAGATCTGTCTCCATATGTAGTGTTCGTAGTCATGAATCGGATGAGAAAATGATAATTTCGTTTAAATATTCTGACGATTCAGTGAAAGAGCGATTCTTTCAATTGAAGCGCAATAAAAATGAAGAATTGAAACTAACTTTCACCAGAATTTCACTAAATATTAATAATTTAATCAAAAAGAAAATGAACCGAAAAAACAAAACTAAAGCAAGTGTTGAGATGACAAAGGTTTCAATCGATTCAAAACTTTTAATCGATGGAAAACAAGTCGACGAACACTTGACTAATATTGAAGTTTGGAAACAAGGTTTCAAACGATCTCTTAATTGTCAATAATTTTGAAAATATAAATAAATTTCATATTTTAGGCGCTATTTTAAAAATTGGTCAAAACGTATACGAAGTGTATGTGAATCCGCCGACTGTTAAATCGATAAAACTTCCGAAGACAATAATGGCTGCATTTGATGTCTACCCTATTCTAACGCTTGAATTTTGTTCATTCTTTGAATGCAAATATATTTGGTATAAACAGCGTTTACATAAAGAGAAAGTAAAAAAGGTTGAGAACAGCTCTCAATGTATTACAGCTGAGACTGACTCAGAAAAAAGCGAAGAAGAAGGAGAAAAAGCGATTGGTTTCGGCGGTTGGATCAGAGTTTGTGAGGGCTTTTGCTATAATACTAGTAATGATGATATCGGAAGGAAATTGAAAGTGGTTTGCATTCCAAATAACGGGTTCGAATTGGAGGCCATTTCTGAGAATGCAGTTCAACACAATCCTGGAATTTGTCCTTTTGATGAAAGACATTTGCTTTGTTCTCAATTAACTGACTTTCCGTTTGAATCTTTTCGTATAATTTCATATAACATTTTAGCCGACGTTTATGCAGACTCTGAATACAGTCGGACAGAATTGTTTCCTTACTGTCCGCCCAATGCCTTACATATAGATTATAGGAAACAACTGCTAATTAAGGAAATTACTGGTTATAACGGAGATCTCTATTGCTTACAAGAAGTTGATAACCAAGTGTTTGACAACGATCTCAACCCTATTATGTCGTCACGAGATTATAGTTCAGTGTTTAGCGAAAAAGGTCAAGTGGGAGAAGGTTTGGCCACTTTTTATAAACAATCCAAATTCGAGTTATTAACAAATCAGACAATAAGTCTTTCAGAAGTACTTAAAGGAAATGCACTCTTCGCTGATTTACTCAGTTATGTGAGCGCTAACCAAAAACTTTTAGAGCGATTACTCTCAAGAAAATCGGTTTTTCAATGTCTTCTATTAAAAAGTTTAGACTTAACAGAACGCGCAGTACTTTTAGGAAATACTCATTTATATTTTCATCCCGACGCCGATCACATCCGACTCATTCAGTCTTATATTTATGTCAAGTTTATGGAAAACGTTTTCAAACAACTCGAAAAAAATGTAACACTTTATCATAGTTTGAATGAAAAGTTGCAAAATTATAACCAATTAATTATATTTCTAACAATAGAGACCTGATCTAAAAATATCCCCCATTTTATGCGGAGATTTTAATAGCTGTCCCGAATTCGGTGTTTACCAACTCATGACGACGGGGTTTGTCCAACAGGACATCGCAGACTTTAAAAGCAGTATTTATCTCACATTTATTTATATTATCGATATTTTAAAATTTGAGTTCACTATAACTTAAGCAATGATTCAAATTTGCAGACAATGAAGAGACGATAGAAGGCTTTGAAATGAGTCACAGCTTAAGTCTTGAAAGCGCTTGCGGTACACCTGAATATACAAACTTTACGCCAGCATTCAGTGGTTGTCTCGATTATATATATCACGACACAAATAATTTATATGTTTCAGAAGTGGTTCCCTTTCCAAGTCATCAACAAGTTATACAAAACACAGCGATTCCAAGCGTTGTCTTTCCATCGGATCACTTGGCTCTGGTCTGTACTCTTTCTTGGAATAAGTGATTCGCTTTTCAAAAACAGCTATAACTACAGTCTTTTATTAATTTAAATTTGAAATAAATTTTTTCCAAAAATATAATAATTTGTGAAATTATTGTTTTGTTGTGATCTGTGGTTTGCGATAAAGTCTTATATGAATTGCAGAAACAGTTCTGATTTGAGTGAAAGAGTCCAATAAATCTCTTCTCTAATAAAAAAGATTAAAAGATGAGTTCAAACAAAGAGTGCATTAATTATATAATAATTTAAGAGCTATTAAACAAAATCAAATGCAAGACCTGTCCGATTGGTTCCAAATCGTCGATCATATCAACTGAAGACGTATTACAAGACATGAGCAAAGCGTTGGTGTTTTGCAATTGTAATCCCATATTAATGGCTCTGTTGACCGCTTTGCCCAACCCGTGAATCAATAGGTCTTCGTATTGTTGCGAATCTATAATACGCTGACATTTATTCAATTGTTTACTAAAATCAGTGCTGAGATTGACATAAATATGATTTTCATCTTTTGGCATATAATGTGGTAATCGTTTTCTCAAAACATATTCTTCTGAGTCTAATCGCAAACGTTTTGTCACTTCTTTTGGCGATTTTTCACCTCTATTTTGAGCCATTATTTAATTTAAATTGAAATCAATTTAATAACAAATGACAATAATTTAATAACAAATTCAAGTTTTAAATTAAATAAAACTTTGAAATCTTGTTTGCCTTTAATTTAAGGGAATGTTTAGAAATAACTGACACCAAAACTCAATTAGAGTTATGAGAGAACAGACTCACATCATATCCAGTTTCAAATAATTAATAAGTTATATAAGTTCTTAAAACCGCTAAAAACTAATAATATATTAAACATTAAGGGTTGAGTACACAGAGTAGTCAAAGCTGATGATAATGTATGGTTCAGTACCTGAACCCATACCAACACTAACCAAAACGGAAACCTACACTTATTTAAACTGATGCCTTCTCTCACTAATAGTGAGTCACTAATTAAGTGCTATACAGTGGACGTCAGGCTCTTAAGCTATAACTAATTTTTAATCAACAATAATCGTTATTCTATTCTATTCTATTCATTAGATTTATTTAAACATTTAACTGTACAGTTTAGTTGCGTCCAAAATTGTGTTTTACCACATTATAAGCTCTACCGATAACTACATTTGTAAGTTATTGTATAACAGTTAGTGAAGGCTTCAATTCATAGATATTCTTGTATTTTATAAATTACTCCAAATCCTAACTACCGGTAAATATAACTCATTTCAAGTGAATTGAACTGAAGTTTAAAAATTTTTTTTTCAATTATAGCTTTAATTTTATTTCAAATATAGTTTTGCAAAAGAATTTTTATATTCAAAACCGAAACATAACGAAAATATGGACAATAAATGATAAAACGGACAGTAATTTCCGTTTTGTGCAGTTTTTTCAGTTATATAATTATCTAAATTTATGTTTAAAAAATTGGTTTCTCAACAATTAAAAGATATTTAAAGTTACAATTATATAGATTTTTAAAACTTTTAATATATTACGGATGACAATAAAAATTTGCTTTTAATCAATGACATGAATTGGCAAAAATGAAGTTGCATTTGAGGCAACTCTCAGTCGAAACAATGGTCGTTATGACAAAAATGAATATCTCCTAAAATGCGATTCTTTGATAGCAATCATAATAAGAAAAGGAATAAATATATATATATTTACTATTAATGATTAGTTCTATTATTATCATTATTATTATTATGTGTCAAATTTGATTTAATAAAATATATTTATATTTGTATTTATATAATAGTAATTTCAAGTCTAATAAATTATTTTTCATAACAATTTATTTCAACTCAAATTTGTTGTCCCTGTACTACTAGTTCAGAGTTTCCATCGTTTGCATTCTCACTGATTGCCAGATCTGTTTGATCTGAATCGATAGCGATGTCATTCTGCGAGACAGTGATAGTGGTGTCTTCGCTTTGTTGTTGTTGATTAATCTTTTTTGCCTGATGTGTCTTCAAATGCTTTGATAAGTGATCGCTTCGCATAAAACGTTTCAAACATTCAGCGCATTGAAAACGTTTTTCTCCTGTTAGAGAAGAGATCATTAAAAATATAATAAAATTTGACAAATAATTATATTTTAAATTCAATAAAATGCTGACCGGTATGTGTTCTTCGATGTCTCTGAAGCTCATCAGAACGGGTGAATCTCTTGCCACAGAAGAGCCAATTGCAGACAAAGGGTCGTTCGCCTGTGTGCCACCTCAGGTGTGCTCTTAAGTGAGATGTCTTTCCATAAACTTTATTACAACCAGGAATATGACAGATGTGTTGTTTCTTTTTAGTCTCACTATTCCTGCCCTCACCGTCTCTACAGTTAGGGCAAGTACAGGCCACGCGTCTCATTTTGCGTCCGGTGCCAGTCTCACTGCCAGGTGTGGACGTGTCTGTGGTCGGAGTGGCGGTGAACGAGCCCTGAATCGAGTTTTGTACCGAAACATTAGCAGGAGTTGAGACGAGTTGCCATTTAGTGGGATCGTTGGGGTCCTGTTGTATCTGTTGGGTCACAAACTGCGAGGCGTTCGCTAATTGAATGGCTTGTACTGGACTTAAAGGTCCGACTTGTTGGCCGCCTGAATTGGTCGGAACGTTGGCCACTATATTACCCTGAGGTGTAATACTTAGACTTTGAAGGGCTGCCGGTGTCGCAGAAATAACTTGCTGTTGACCACCTCCTTGTAATTGTATTGTTTGTAAGCCTCCAACGCCTTGCACTTGAATCACATTCTGTGATCTCAACCCTATTTCAAAATCGTGTTTAAATATGTTTAATAAAAAATGAATTTCACATAAAATGCAAGTCAAGTCATACCACTTAAACCAGAAATATTTAAGGAATTTGAGGGCCAAACGGGGGCTGATATTAATTGTCCGATTTGACCGTTCGGTAATTGAACATTTGCCAAAACGGTCTGTCCCGCTGTATTAGAAGTTACAGTTGAAGTAGTGGTACTCTATGATTAATAAAACAGAAAGAAATGGAATCAAAATATAGAATGGAATGGAATGGAATCAATATTTAATTTGAAAAATGAATCAATTACTTGATTGGATTGATTAGAGTTATTTTCGGTGCCAGGCTCTTGTTTAATGGTCGGAGTTTGCGTTGTGTTTGCCTGAGATACCTGTATGGGCGCCATTTGGACCTTTGAGTATTGCTTACAATTAATAATCATGGAATACAACTCTGTAAGACCCAATACCTGTTGCATTTGAGGAACTACTTGTGCAGTCAAGTGCTGAACATTACCGGCATTTAATGATTGAAGCGCTTGAATCGGTAAATGAATAGTTTGTAGAATTGTTTGTCCGTTTTGTGTAGAAATCGCCTGAACCGGAATCGTTTGTTGAACAGGCAGTTGAAGTGTCTGAACAACATTTCCCTGACGTACGGCTACAGTCTGCCCGCCACCGAATTGACCCAAAGATACGTTTCCGATGCCGGGAATAAAAACTGTCTGTTGTGCCGATTGTTGGCTCTGTTGCTGGCTTTGCTGTCGGACAACCTGATTGGGTGACGACAACAACTGATTGCCTGCAATTTGAATGGCTTGTTGTCCGCCGGGAATAAAGATGGCCTCTTGACCATCGATTTGTAGCTGTTGTGGTTGAATAATGCTGTAAATTCCTCCCGCATTTGTGGCCGACTGAGAGAATATTTGCGTCGCTTGTGATAAGGCATTGTTCTGATTGGCCACAGATGTAATCGTTTTGATAGGAGTCACCGAATTGGGGGCACTGCTGACCGACACAACCTGTGGATTGAGTTGAGTGACAGTTCCGTCAGGATTTAGTACTCCAAGTGTTTGTCCCGCCTGAACGGGAATTAACTGCGCAAAGTCTGACGCCTGAATCACTTGATTCTGGCCGACCAGCTTTACAGTGGTTGTGGCGTTTGGTTGACCGCTCCCTTCCGACAGCTCAGAGGGTGAACCTATTTTACTACAAGTGGCCGCTAATAAGGCTAAAGGTGAAGGTTGTTGTTGTTGTTGACCTGATTGATGAGATTGTGTTTGTTGTTGGGATTGCGAAGAATCCTATTATTACATCAAAGGCGGGGTTAGAATACATAGAAAGGGGTGTCAAATGGTGGGACACACCGTTCGGGCCATTTTGGGTCTAACACTCTGCCTCAATACTGCCTTCAAAGGTGGGATATTTTGGTGAAGTGACTAACAAATCACTTTCAACGCGTTTCTATTTCTAATGTATTGCAATAGATTTCATGTGAATTACTTTTTAATAGTTTTAATAGTTGTCTACTCTATGACTCGCTCAATATTAGCACTAATGATGTAATATTAGTACTGTGTATACTGTATAGGCTGTACAGAGGCTGTACTGTAAGTATTACACAAGTACTGTACTGTATCGCTATCTCATGTCATCTCTCATTCGTAATGCTGTTTATACTAAATATCAATACCAATGCTAACAACAGTTCAATCATTACAATGCGTTTCTATCCTAAAGTCTATGGCTATAACTCATTACACATTCAATAGAAGACTGTTTAACAGTTGAACACTTTGTCTGACTTTATCGTTACTTTTTCATAATTAATTCATAAATTGCTTATCGAAAACCCCAACAGAAGTACTGACAAAACTTTTAGATAACTATAAGAGTGTATAAAAGCGGATCTGATTCAAAGTGAAGCCATACCTGACTCTCATTGGCCACAAACTCATCCGATTGATTGGCATTTGTATTACTCGTATTACTACTCATATCACAATTGAATTGAAACTATTTTTATATTTATTTACTTTTATAATAATAACTAATTTAAAATGAATCAAATTAAACAAAAAAACATAAATAGACGGCAATTAATATATCAATAAGTTTGTTATAATATATCGATATTAAGCGTAAGTCTCGCTCCACCTGAATATGTCGTTTGGCCCACAAAGAGGACGACTTAGGGCTGAGACACCATTCAGGGGTGCGATCAGGCCTTCAATACGCACAAAATGTAGTCCTTGAGGGTCAGGCCCAACATCTCTATCCCTTTTCACCAAAACCCCATTCTCTTGTTCAGTATTTCTTGTTATGCTTTCGTTTTATTCAAATTCATTTTGATTTTAACTATTGTTTTGTTTTAATTTAGTTTTATTTTGGTTTTCAAGTGAGTCAAAGAAATGCTATTTTACTGCGCAGTAATACATGAAAAGCAGAGCAATGCTGTTGTGCTGGCATTGAGTGTGTTCTTCATAGCATAGCATAGAGAGCAGTCATTCCAAACTCCATTCGGCGGATCACTTGTGTCTGCATTGGGTTCAAGAGATCCGCCACAGAAATAAAGTTAAAGCATAATATCTGCGGTTTATCATTAGAGTTGTTTTGAAATAAGAGAGACACAAATTTTAGCAACTCTTCGGTGCGCAGAAAAGTTTTTACTAAAATCTGACTCTGGGTTAAAAATTGCCCAAAAAAAATGTTAAATTAATGATAACTTTGACGAATGCTATTCAAATCAAATTAATTTTGAGAAATTACAATACTTTAGATATATTTGAAAGATGAGCACAATATTAATGAAGTGAGTCTGTGATCAAAAAGAGCCCAATCCTGACAAATAGTTATTTAACAGCTATACGTGCGAGTGCGTGAGTGGTCCGCAGTCTCTCTTCGCGAAATCTCCCTCACACAAAAAGGTAGTGCACCGCTTGGCATAGATTATGGCGGTCAGCACCGAGTTATAGCACAGCCTGTGAAACGCCTACAGGCCTGGTGTACAGTATTATAATATCATATCCACACTGTTTCGGGTCTAAAATCGTGTGTTGGCCGGAGAGCTGACACTCCCTTTAAGATCACTTTTGTCACTAAACTCATGCAGAACTCATACAACTCATGCACTCATAACATAAGAGTTTAGAAACTAAACTTTGAGTACTTTTTCTTTAAAATTAATTTCAATTTAACACATTTTTTGATCGCTTTTTCAATTGAACTCATTTTTTATCAAATAAATGAGTTTATAATAAAAGTCTTATAATTCCCGCTTTTTTTTGTCAAATAATATCAATAATTAATAGTATTTAATAAATAATTATTACATAAATACTAATCATTTGGTATTTATTTGTATACAAAAATGTCATTTTGAGACCTATTTATATAAATATAAATAATTAATTCATTTCTTACCTGTTTATCGGTTGACATTATTTTCTGTATCAAACATATGTTTAATTAATAGTATTATTCAATTAAATACTATTTAAATACAATTGAATGCAATGATAGACAAAAATGTTTGAATGTTTTGACTCTAAATGCAGTCTAAATGTATTGTTGGCTTCAAATAGAGAACAAATGGATAACCAATAAAAGTAATACTCATATTGAATGTGCAGTAAAGAGAGTCTCGCATAAGAAGTAATTCATTCATTGATTCCCTACATATCGTTCGTTCGCTTCTATGTTCTCATAATAAAAGAGGGCAATGAAGCAAAACTCAAAACTTGTCTATCAGTATATGAATTACTGCACTATTACTAAGTCTGGACACAAGTTTGTTTAGAAGTTAATTTTGACATATTTTGCAGTTATAATTATCTAATTATTATAATAATCCGCGAAAAGCACTAAATTATAGTTTTGTATCTCTTTTAACGTAAGCTCAACTCAAAACCATTTCAGTTTAGATTCTATTTAAATCAATTCTTTTTCATACAGAGACTAAAGTTTGTTTCAAACAATCAATTAATTTATAACATTTAGTGTCCGATCAAATCTCATTTTAATTTGTGAATAAGTAATAGTAATTTGTGATCAGATTTAACTCATTTTGACCACAACTCTACATAATGTCAGATATGGGTCAACACAAACCTATTTTTATGAAAATTGTATTCAAACGTATATTTGTTAGAATCAGAATATTAAACAATTATTTCTCTGCAATCAGTAGTTTTCGGATATTGTGATATATTTTTAAATTGTGTATAAAATGAGTTTCTTTGAGACGAAACCCCCATCAAAATGATTAAACCATAACTTAATAATACGTTAGGTTTGGTTTAATAATTAGGTGACACTTAGCTTACAAAAAGCGGAATTCACTATAATTTAAAATTTGTTTCCGACAAAAAATTCTCTAATATTCTGATTCTAAGGTCAAGAATATGACAAAATATTAAGTTTGATCGAATCGGTGATCACCTTATAAGTAGACTTGTCCTAATTGTGCTATTAATTGAACCGGTGATTCATAGCATGCCTTCTGCAGTGCTATGAATCACGTCTTCACTCATTAGTTTGATTTTGTTTTATTTGATTTAAAGTTTAAACACAAGAATATTATGCAAATCCTTTAAAACTATTGATTTTGAACACTAGATGTCAGTATAGATACTGAAAGTGAATAGTTTTGCGACTTTCAAAAGATAGTAAGACAATCCCGGGAAAGGTCTGTCAGATCCAGTTGAGGTCATTCCTTGGTATGCAAAGGTCAATAAAATTGAGAGCTTAAAGTTGAGCAGCATTGCAATTAAGCCATAAAATTATTATATACTTTTAGGTAAACTTATTGTCATATTTTAATAATACAACTATTGAGCAATGAATATGTTGATCAACAAATTGAAGTAAAACAAATTTAATTATTTAAGAAGCAATTCAACCTTAAAAACGATAAAAGAAAATAGTATTTGTTTGTATTGAAATTTAATTTTTTCAATACTCTCGTAAAACATGAATTGTGACAACTATTTTAAAAGTTTGTCAATTGTCCAGTCAGTCCTGCGCTAAACTTTATGACAAAAGAGCAAATCTGTTTATACGAACTTAGGGTCAAAGAGACTCTTTGCTTAGGGTTAG